>JAKOGI010000369.1:632500-658931 GCA_029747015.1 Carnegiea gigantea
GATGGCAACTAACTTTTGGACCTTAACCCTCATCAGGGTCTCTAGGGCTTCCCACTACTAGGATTACTCCCTATGCGAGGGATTCCCCCGTTTAAGCAGGTTCACTCCTATCTTATTATTCCTAAGCACAATATCTTAGCCAATTTAAAGTGTATAACCATAACGGCCAAGAAGTTTCCTGCCTCTCACAGCGAAATCCTTTTTCATACAACGCACCCTCTTTTTTTAAAAATTCTTTAGGGATTTGCCCATTCTAGCGAGTTCACTCCTAAAACTGTAACTGTAAATTTAAAATATGCCATCGATTGCTAATAGTTATGGCTACTATTAGATTCAACCATGAAAACTTTCTTTTTCAAACTCACCCTCACTCACAGTATAAAATTTAATGACATAAAATGGGAGGGGGTTTGCATGTAACACATTCAAACACTTCATAATCAATCTCAGCAGAATAAACCACATATGGCCTCGCAATCTACATAATTGCTGTTAATCAAAACCCAGGCCCCCTCCTTACACAACACCGACCATAAGGAACCTTAAAACTCTCATTAGCTCAACCTCAAGCCATCCGACTACCATCTCAGTTTTCAATTCTATAACCATAGCATGTTATCATAAAAGCTTATAAAGAAATGTGTAATAGGGCTTATGTACTTACCTGAGCAAGCAGCACCACCCAGCGGGTCGTGACCGTAAGCATATATATAACCACATATACATATACATCTATATTGCCTTAACTTGAAATAATGCTTAACGAACCAAATTAAACTAATCAAGGAATGAACCTTATTGCATTCATATTTCACAACAGAATGTAACATATCATGTTCCTGTCATTTTCAAGCATAGTCTTTACTAACATAATAAGCATCGATTACATGCACGCATAATCATTGTAAGGCCACTTTTAAGCATAGATTAGCTAACACTACATACATCGTTTGGAAGTATTCATATATTATTTCAAAGCTACCATTTAGGCATAAATTAACTAATTAAACAAGCATCGATCCAAAGTGTTCATATATTATTTCGAAGCTACCATTCGGGCATAAATTAACTAATTAAACAAGTGTCAATGCAAAGTGCTCATATATTATTCTGAAGCTACTATTCAGCCCTAGCTTACAAATTCTCCTAACCTCTTTCAAGCAGCATATTCAGGCTTGTAATTAGTTTAACTCTGAGCACCTTAGGATAGCCTAACATGCATAATCTAAATAGGACTTAATTCGAATAGGTCATGCATACGCAGGGACAACAATGAATCATTTCTGAGCATAAATAGACAGCCTATACATGTAAATTCTGAGCATGAATTCGGCCAAATAGACATGCACAATCTCCTTCACGTTTTCAGTAAACCTAGCTAATTTTAACTAACATGCAACATCAATCTGGGCTTAAACACTTTTGAACTTAGTAATAGTTTAGGAGAAGTAGAACACTTACTTGAATCAGCCTAAATTCAGCCTTAGTAGTAGCAATTGCACACCCAAATGCACACCCAAGCTGCTGAACCCGAAATCCCTAGCACGTGTGCTTGCTAAAATCGAACCGTAGCTCCTGAATTTGATGACGATTGTGGGTGATTTGGCTCGAACTTGACCCCCAATTTATAGGGAAGGTCGTTTGCAGCAAGGGTGGCCGGATTTCGGCACATGGGTGGCGTTTCGAGGTGACCAAAATGGGGCTGCCCAGCTCTGTTTTGCGATGAGAAGTGGAGAAAATGGGTTGGTGGAGGTCGGCGGTGAATGGGTTGTGCTCAAGGGACCACCGTGGCCCTTCTTTCACCGACGACGCGTGGCGGAGGATAAAGAAGATAGGCAGTGGTCCTGGTGGTAGCGTGTGACAGAAGAAGAAGAAGAGGAGGAGAGAGGGTCGGGGGTTTCGGGTCCTCCTGCCCGAAATTCGCCCCCTTTTTACTCTTCTCTTGTTTTTCCTTTTTTTTGTTTAATTACTACAATAGCTAAGTTCTGATTCCAATTTTGTTATCGTTTAGTCTAAACTTAGGTTGACTCGTCCTAGAATTGGTGTCCTAATTAAATTCGAAAAATGACTTAATAAATCAAATATCGATTTTAAAAACTTGGGTTAGCATCGACTCAAAAAAAAATTTCTAAATAAATAGCGACAATAATAACAATAATAATAAGGTCATTCTTTTTAGTGAAATTAATTGTTAAAAACGCATGCAGATGACATAATATCCTTGTTGAAAAATAATTCAAATGCAGCGTGGTAAACATAGTAGTTGAAATAGTTACTCAGCAATAGAAAGAAAGTACGGCCTTCACACTCTTCCCCCTTAAAAGAATTCCGCCCTCGAAATTTGCTTACCTAATAGAAATAACGCAGGATACTTTTCGTGCATTTCGCTTTCTAACTCCCAAGTTGCTTCTGCCACTTTGTGGTGTTTCCACAGCACCCTAATATATAGGATGTTCCTATTTTTGAGTTTTTTCTCCGCTCATTCCAAAATTCGAATGGGTTCTTCTACATAGGTGAGATTCTCTTTTACCTGCAACGGTTCACATCAGATGACATGATCCAAATCTAAAACATATTTTCGAAGACTGGCTATATGGAATATGTCGTGAATGCCTTGCAGCGAGGGCGGTGAGGTCAGCCGATATGTGACCGATCCCACTTTCTGCTGAATCTCAAACAGTCCAATGAATCTTGGGCTCAGTTTTTCTTTTTACCTAAACCTGATGCTTCCTTTGAGTGGAGATACTTTTAAGAACACATGATCTCTAACTTCAAACTCCAGTGGCCTTCTCCTAATATTCGCATAGCTCTTTTGCCTATTCTGGGCGACTTGTAGTCTCTTATAGATTGTCTTGATTGTTTCGATCGTCTGATCGATTAGCTCTACCTTGGAGGGTTCCCTTTCTCCTACTTCGTTCCAATAAGTAGGAGTTCTATAGCACCGACCATACAATGCCTCAAAAGAGGCCATGCCAGTACTGGCGTGGTAATTGTTATTATACGCAAACTCGACCAGAGGCAGGTTATGATCCCAAGTCCCGGCGCAATCGAGTGCACAAGCTCTCAACATGTCCTCCAGGGTTTGAATAGTTCTTTCTGATTGATCGTCTATTTGAGGGTGGATGGCTGTACTTAAACGTAGTTCTGTACCTTTTTCTATTTGAAAACCATGCCAGAAGCGGGACATAAACTTGGTATCACGGTCTGACACAATACTGAGCGGCACACCATGCAATCTGACTATCTCTTTGATGTACAAATCAGCCAGCTGCTCAGGGGTGAAAGTGGTTTTAATGGCTAAGAAATGTGCAGCCTTAGTTAGCCTATCAACTATCACCCAAACACCATCATGCTGCTTGGTGGTTTTTGGCATCCCCACAGCAAAATCCATGGTAAGGTGCTCCTATTTCCACACCGGGATTGGTAGAGGTTGTAGTACTCCTCTAGGTTTTTGATGCTCCATTTTCACCCTTTGACAGGTGAGACATCGAGCCACAAAGTCTGCAATGTCCTTTTCATCCCATTCCACTAGTAATGGGTTTTCAAGTCATGGTACATCTTCCTACCTCCAAGGTGAGTAGCAAGTGTGGAGTTATGTGCTTCTTTTAATAACTCCTTTTTGAGAGCTATTACGTTCGGAACACATTGCCTACTTCTATGCCAAATCACTTCATTTTTGGATTGAAAGTTCTTTATTCCTTCCTTCTTCCACGCCCTCCCTGATCCTCATAAGTTCAGGGTCATCTTTATGATGCTTCTTAATTTGTTTAATCAATGGCAAAGAGATTTGAAATGTTGCTAAATAGCTTTGATCCCCTAGTAATGTTACTTCTATTTGTAGCATGTCGAGCTATTTCAAGAGTCTCTTTTCTTGCATACACTGTTCCAGTAGGCTTCCTACTCAGCGCATCGGCCACTACGTTTGATTTACCAGGGTGATATTTGACCTCTATATCATAATCCTTCAGGACTTCTAACCATCTACTTTGCCTCATATTCAGTTCTTTCTGAGTAAAAATATACTTCAGACTCTTATGGTCAGTACATACCTCACACTTACCCTATACAGATAGTGTCTCCAGATTTTCAGGGCAAACACAACTGTAGCCAATTCTAGGTCATTTGTTAGATAATTTTCTTCGTAAGGCTTCAATTAGTGAGAGGCGTAGGTAATGACTCTGCCCTTTTGCATTAGAACACATCCTAATCCTTTCTTGGATGCATCACTGTAGATTACAAACCCTTCATTGCCTTCAAGTATTGCTAGTATCGGTGCAGATACCAGTCATCTCTTTAGCTCCTGAAAGCTATCTTCACACTCCCTTATCTATTCAAATTTATTGCTTTTCCGAAGTAGTTTGGTGATAGGCAGGACTAGTTTAGAAAATATATCTATGAATCTCCTATAGTAACCAACCATACCTAAGAAGCTTCGCACTTCAGAGACATTAGTGGGCCTTGACCAATTCATAATGGCCTCTACTTTCACTGGATCCACCAATATGCCTTCTTTAGTCACTATATGACCCAAAAATTGAACTTTTTCCAGCCAAAACTCGCACTTCTTAAGCTTGGAATAAGGTTGTGTTCTTCCAGTGTTTTCAACACTATTCGTAAGTGGTCTACATATTCTTCCTTGGTCTTAGAGTACACTAGGATATCATCGATGAATACCACTATGAATTTGTCGAGGAAGGGTTTGAAGACCCTGTTCATCAAATCCATGAAAAAGGTAGGAGCATTAGTTAACCCGTACAGCAATACCAAGAACTCGTAATGCCCATGTCGAGTTCAAAAGGCAGTTTTAGGTACATCTAGTTTCTTAATCTTTAACTGATGGTACCCCGATTTCAAATCAATTTTTGAGAACACTGAAGAACCAGTTAGTTGATCAAACAGGCCGTCAATTCTAGGGAATGGATACTTGATCTTGATTGTTACTTTGTTCAACTCCCGATAATCGATACATAGCCTTAAATTCCCATCTTTCTTCTTCACAAGGAGCACTGGTGCTCCCTAGGGTGAGACACTAGGCTGAAATAACCCCTTGTCTAGTAACTCTTGTGGCTGGGTTTTCAGTTCTGTTAATTCAACAAGTGCCATTCGGTCGGGTGCCTTAGATATTGGGGTAGTTCCAGGCATAGGTTCAGTGGTAAATTCAATCTCTTGATCGAGTGGTAACCCTGGTACCTCTTAGAATGCATAGGGGGACTCCCTTACTACCAAAGTTTCATTCAGGTATGGGTCTTCTTGTTCTATGGCCTCAATTGCACACTGATAACCCTGACATCCTTTTTTCAGCATCCTGAATGCTTGCATGGCAGATACAGTTGGAATGCTCACTTCGTAGCCACTTCCCACAGAGGTTACTCTTCCTCCATCAAGGGTCGAGAAGGTCACCAACTTCCTTTCATAATTAATGGTCACTTTATGCTTAGTTAACCAGTCCATCCCTAGAATAACATCCCAACCTTGTATATCTAGCTGTACTAGATCTACACGGAGGACTCTCCCTTCCAATTTAATAGCACAGTTTTTGAAAACAACATCAGTGTAATAGGGAGATCCTAAGGGAGTGGTTACATATAGTTGTACGTCCATCTTGTCAGGCTTGCTGGCGAGCTTCTTTGTAAAAGCAGGATTTACAAAAGAATGTGTAGCCCTTGAGTCAAATAAAACATGAGCATAAAGATGATTAATAAGGAGGGTACCTGATATAGTAGCAGTGGGGTCCTCTGCCTCTTCATCTTTCAGAGAGAACACTAAGCCACCTACTTGCGACCTTTTCCCACCTCAATTGCCTCTTGAAGCTACATTAGTAGGAGGGTGGCCTCTTTGCATGACAGGACTAGTCTCTATGATTGCACCTTGTATGTTGCCTTGTTGATTCCATGCCTTTTTGGGACAGTCTGCAACCTTGTGGTCCATTACACCACTCCTATAGCATCCTTGTATATCGTATTTGGACGGACTGTAATGCAAATATCTGCACTAATTGTAGGGTTCCATCTCTTTCCTCGGTGTAACTTGCTTTCCTTCGCCCCGATTGTTGAAGTTCTTGAATTTCTTGTTCCCCTGAGCGCTGGATCCCCCTGGGCTAAATTTTCTTTTGGCTAAGCCCATTTGTCGACTCTCAGCCTCAATCTCTTCTATGACTTGGGTTATTTTCACTGCTCTTTGATACATCTCCTGAAAGCTGGTAAAGACATGTCTAGCTATCATTCGTTTAATTCGTCCCTTCAGGCCTTATTGAAAATGGTCCATTCTATTTTCCTCTGCAGCGACCTCGTTAGGTGCAAAGCGACTAAGCCCATTAAACTTCGCCGCGTATTCCATCACGCTCATTTGCCCTTGCTTCAGGCGTAAAAACTCTTGCTCTTTAGCCCTTTTCATGTCCCGAGGATAATATTAGGCATCCATTAAAGTTTTCAGCTGTTCCCAAGTTAAAGCTAGTTCACCAGCTCGGGGTTTGACAGTTTCCCACCAGAATTCAGCCTCTTTTTCAAACTAATGGGTCGCTAGATGCACTTTGAAGCCTTCATGGCAGTCCTTTACCTCAAATAAGTTCTCTATTTTTCTCAACCATTCCTCATATGCAAGAAAGTCGGTTCCACCACCAAACTTAGGTGGTTTCAGTTTATTGAATTGGCATATCATTTCCAGGGCAGTTGGTTCCACCACCGGTTCCCTTCGAGAAGGCATTGGCTGCACAACGGTTTATGTAAAGTTGCTTAGTTTTATGCATGAAAATAGATTTGCCAAAGGCGTTTATGTAAGACCCGCATTCTTTATTTTTCATTAAGCTAACTATGTTACTTTTTTACGCTATAAATTCGTATTTCTAGCAACTATATGAGTTAAATTATTATCGATGTGCCTGTGGGAGCTATAATTTTATTAAAAAGGGATTATTATTGCTATTATTGATTCTAAAGTTATTCGTGATATTTGTGCCCTTAAATTATTGAATCGATGCCAACCTGAGTTTTTTAAATCATTTTTCATTTTATTTAGCCGATTCTTGAAGTTTAAGTAGGATGCAGTTGTAGGGCGTTTTGACCCGAGCTAAGACCGATCAATAACGAAATTGGGAACTAGATTTAACTAGTGTAGCTTTTGAATCCAAAAAAAGGGGAAAAGAGAAATGGTGGAAAGGGGGGGATGAATTTCGGGCCTCAGACCCTCGAAACCCCCGACCCCCTCTCTTTCTCCTCTGCTTCTTCTCCTTTTCCACGTGCACCATAACAGCCCACCATCCACCTTCCTCCACCATGCGTCGCCGGCGAGAGAGGGACCACGGTGGTCCCCTGCGTACAGCCTACTCACCGCCGACCACCACCATCCCCCTTACTCCACTTCTCACTGCAAATTAAAGCCAGGAAGCCACGTTTGGGTGACCTCGAAGCACCACCAACGTGCTGGAATCCGGCCAACCTTGCCATAATCGACCTCCCCCGTAAATTAAGTGGTCGAATTCGACCTAAATCGCACACAAAAACCTTCAATTCGACAGCTAGGGTTTCGGTTTTAGGAGAGCATGTGGGCTACGGTTCGGTCTCAGCATCTTGGGCATACGTTTGCTGCTAATTGGGTCAGGAATTGGGGGTTTTTTTGTACTCAATGGCGAGCTGGCAACCTTGAAACCAAACCTCTAGCTTGGAGTCCAGGTGGGTGTTTCTCACCTCCTAAGTATTAGTAGTTTCGAAATCATTTTAACCTTTAAGTTACGTTGTATGTTAGCTTAGTTAACTAGCACCTGAAAAGTAGCTTCAAAACAAATTATGCATGTTTAGAATCGATTCGAATATATTAAGTTAATACATGCCTGAAACTTTAGTTCGAAATGAATTATGCATGTTTAGAATCGATTCGAATATATTCAGTTCGCACATGCCTGAAAATCAACTTCAAAATGAATTATGAATATCTAGAATCGATGTATCTATGTTTAGTTAATTCATAATCGTTTATTAACTTTGAAATGAATTATGAATGTCTAGAATCGATGTATGTATGTTTAGTTCATTCATAATCGTTTATTAACTTTGAAATGAATTATGAATGTCTAGAATCGATGTATGTATGTTTAGTTAATTCATAATCATTTATTAACTTTGAAATGAATTATGAATGCCTAGAATCAATGTATGTATGTTTCATTAATTCATAATCGTTTATTAACTTCAAAATGAATTATGAATGCTTTGAATCGCTATATGTACACTTAGTCAATTCATACTCGATTAATAGCTTCAAAAAGAAATGAGTATGCTTAGAATCGATACTTGTGTGATTAGTTAATTCATACCTGAATAGTAACTTTGACATAATAAATGAATACCTTGAATCGTATTATGCTTAAGTGGCTTAAGCAGGCTTGGATAGTAACTTTGATGTAATAAACGAGTGCCTTGATTCATATGAGGCTTAGTTGGTTTAATTAGGCCTGAATCGTAACTTCGTTATAATATACGAAACCCTTGAATCGATGTTGCTTAACTAGTTATTTTATGCCTGAATAGTAGTTTGAAATGATGTATGAATGCCTCAATTTAATGTTTGTTTAATTAGCAACTTAATTCCTGAATAGAAGTTCAAAATGACACAAGAACACCTCGAATGCAATAAGATTCATGTTTAAATTAATTAAGTTGGTTCGTTAAGCATTAATTCAAGTTAAGGCATTATAGCAATAAATGTGGATGTGGTTATATATATATATATATATATATATATATATATATATATATATATATATATATAGAAATACATATATATATATATATATATATATATATATATATATATATATATATATATATATATGTATATGTATGTATGTATGTTCGCGATAATACACCGCTGGATGGTGCTGCTTGCCCAAGTGAGTACATAAACCTTATCCCTTTATAAGCTAGCATGTTAATGTGTTATGATAATGAATTGAAAAACCGAGATGGTAGTTGGATGGTTTGAGGTAGAATTATGAGTGGTTTGAGGTTCTTTGTGACATGGTGCTTGTGAGGAGGGACCCTAGGTTGTGAATTAACCGCATTCATGTGGATTGCGAGGTCATGTGTGGCTCATTGTGCTGAATGGATTATGAAGTGCTTGAATGTGATACATATGGACCCCCTTCTCTCCCATGTCCTCAAGTTACATTATGTGTATAAGGGTAAGTTCTTCAAAGAAGGATTTCATGTTTTGAAATGATAGTAGCCATAATTATTAGAGCATGATGGCCCATTTTAACTAAATGAATACAGTTTTGGGGGTGAACTCGCTCGAACGGGGGAATCCCTAAAGAGTATTATAAAGGCGTAAGTTATATGAAAAAGGATTTCGTTGTGAGAGGCAGCAAAATTATTAGTCGTTATGGCCAATACGCTTTAAATTGGCTAAGATAATATGCTTCGGGCAATATGATATGAATGATGTTAGCCAAGGGGATAAGTCCTGGTACTAAGAAACCCTAGAAGACCCTGACGAGGGTACTGTAATGGTCCGATATGTTATATGTAGCCATCCCGAAAGTAAGAGCTTAAGCATGAGCATTAGGTCTCACTATGGGGTTGAGAATAGATCTCACCCAATCAAAACCCTGTAATGATCTTATGCCAGATGTATTTTCCTAATAAGCAAAGAAAAGCAGTTGACATTTTGCCATTTTCAGTATTTCGGAAGAAAGAAATTTTCAAGGGCCATTAAGAGGCCAATTAAATGAAATATGAAAAGTTATAAGGTCATTATACAACCAATACGAAAGAGATTTCCTTTAATGAAAACGAGCCTCAAGGAGGCTGAGAAAGAGTTTTTATGGGCCTCAAGAGGCTAAGTAAAGTGTTTTTAAGAAAACAAAAAAAGTTTTTTGTGCATGTCCTGTGCTTGTCTTATGAATGAAATGTGAATGAGATTTCAAGTAAGGCTAAGTAAAGTATTTTCACAAAAAGAAAAAAAGATGCTTATGCCTATCATATGAATGAAATCTAAGTAAAGCATACTAATGAGAATAAAACGTTATGTGTACATTCCAAGTATAACTTATGAATGAGATGCTAAGTAAGATACGATTATGAAAAAGAAAGCCTTATGAGCATATTTCATACATACCCTATGGATGAGGTTTTGTTGAGACTTGAAATGTGTATGTCTTATGCACATCATATGAATGAAATGTCGAGAAAAGTATGATTATAAAAAGAGATAACCTTATGTGTACATCATATGAATAGTGTTTCATGTATAGTTTGAATGGAATGCTAAATAGTTGTGTTTATGAAAAAGAAAGTTCCTGTGCTTAGCCTCGTTGGTGGCTTATGTGAATTGAGTGCTTGGCTTTAAGAGGTTGGTTATTTAGGAACCTAGAAATATGCTCGAGTGGTTAAAATGAAGCTTATGTTTAGTGACCCTTCCATAAGGGTTTTATCAATGCCTAATATGATAGTAAAGTATGAATACGTAATATATGACTAATTTGGGTTTTATTGCCTACAACGGTTTTGGTTTTAAGGGGGTCGGGGGACAGTCATTAAACATGTGGTTGCTCATCCTACTACTCTTTCCCCTTTTCCCCAGGTTTTTTTTATGACAGGAAGAAGTTGAGTCAGCTATGTCCAAATAAAAGTTTTTCCTGCTTTAAGGGAGTCAAGTGTGCCATAGTGAAGTAGTCGCGCTGGTTGATGACATTATAGAATGTATTCTTAGTTTGTAAACGTTTGTAAACAAGTATTCTAGTTCATATAATACAAATGGTATAAAGGTCGCCCTGTATGGCTATATGAGCCAACCATTTAATTAGTTAGATGTCTTCTTGGTTAAAGTTAGCTATGTTTTGGGATGTAAACCACAATACTCCGGTTGCGTGAACCGTTGAGTTTTACATTTCATTTATTCTTTATTAATGAACTATTCTGTTTGGTGTACTCCGAGTGTAACAGCCCACGACCACCCGCCATCAAGGTATTGTCCACCTTGGGGCTACACAGGTCACACCAGGGCACGCTCACCCTGAGTCCAGTGCACTCCTTACGCTTTTGTCCTCAAAAGGCGCCTCGATGAGCTGAGGTTTCCCCATGCTTATAAGGGGTTGTTCGTTCCCCTCAACTCCCGATGTGGGATACCTTCATCCAACCCCCCTCTTAAGGGCCCAGCATCCCCGCTGGCACACTAGGTCGGGTCCACGGCTCTGATACCATTGAAACAGCCCACGACCATCCGCCATCTAGGTATTGTCCGCTTTGGGGCTATACAGCTCACACCAGGGTGCGCTCACCCTGGGTCCAGTGCACCCCTCACGGTTTTGTCCTCAAAAGGTGCCTCGATAGGTTGAGGTTTCCCCATGCTTATAAGGCATGGTTCGTTCTCCTCAACTCCCGATGTGGGATACCCTAATCCAAGGTATCAAAGCGATGTCTAGTAGCGAGCGATGGCCTACTTTAGCTACTCAAACAATGTTTGGGAGGAATCCCTAAAACGTTTTAGAAATGGTGTGAGTTACATGTTAAACGATTTTACCAAAAGACACGACAAAATTATTGGCTGTTATGGCCCATACGCTTTAAAGTGGCTAAGATAATGTGCTTCAGACAATATGAAATGTACGATGTTAACCTAGGGGAAGGTCCGGAAACCCTAGAGGCCCTGACGAGGGTTGATGTAATGGTTTGATATGTTAGATGTAGCCATCCCAGGAGTAAGAGCTTAAGTGTAAGCGATAGGTCTCACTATGGGGTTGAGAATAGATCTCACCCAATTAGCACCTGAATGATCTTACACCTGAAGTATTTTCGTACTAAGTTAAGAAAAGCAAGTGGCATTTGCCAAAACATCGCTTTTACACACACATGTTACATCTTAAACATACAAGGGAAAGGGGGTACACATATCACATTTAAACACTTCGTAATCATTTTAACACAATAAACCACACATGGCCTCGCAATCCACATGATTGCGGTCAATTCACAACCAGAACTCCCTCCTCACAAGCACCGTACCACAAGGACTTCGAACCACTCATAGTTCTTTCTCAAACCATCCAACTACCATCTCGGTTTTATATTTCACTAATCGTTTCATATTCTCAAGCTAGCTTAAAAGGAGATGGGGTTTAGGTACTCACCTGGTAAGCATCACCACTCAGCGGTGGGTTATAGCAAGAACGCATCATTATATTCACATATAAACCATAACATCTTATTTAACAATTAGCAGGCCATTACAGGGTAGCTAAGCATACAAGCATATGAACACATAGGTACCATCATATTCACGTATAAACCATAGCACTTTATCTAGCAAGTTAAACACGATTGGGTTTTAAACATTTATTATTTATTTCGGAGTTAGCGAGCCGTTATGGGGTAGTTAAGCGCATAAGTGACCATAGAGTGGCTAAACATTCATATATGTTGATTTTAAACTCGTACGATGTAATTCGAAGTTCACAAATGGTCATGGAGAGACTAAACATTCATATGCATTGATTTTACACGCGTACGATTTAGTTCGAAGTTAGTTTCTAGGCTTGATTCGACTTAAAGCTTTAAGTTTGAATTATCTAGTTAAGTTCGAACCTCAGCTAAACTTTTATTGATTCATTTCGATGCTAAACATATATTCATTCGAATCAAAGCTAAGCATACACAATTCATTTCGAATTAATATTTCAGGCATAATTTACATATATTGATTCGAATCGAAGCTAAGCATACATAATTCATTTCAAATTGATATTTCAGGCATAAACTACGTCAATTAATTCGAATTGAAGCTAAACATATATAAACCACTTCGAATTAACATTTTAGGTATAATTTACGTCAACTGATTCGAATGGAAGCTAAACATATGTAAATCACTTCGAATTAACATTTCAAGTATAATTCACCTAAATTGATTCGAATCGACGCTAAATGTATATAATTCATTTTGAATTAACATTTCATACATAATTCACCTAAATTGATTCGAATCGAAGCTAAACATATATAAATCGTTTCGAGTTAACGTTTCATGCATAATTCACCTAAATCGATTCGAATCGAGGCTAAGCCTATATAAATCACTTCGAAATTAAATCTCATGCATGAACTAGCAAAATTGATCCACTTCGAAGCTAAGCATGTATGTTTCATCTTAGAATCCAATCTTAGGCAGCACATTCTAACAAATTTGGCTACGCTAGTCTAATGTGCAACATCAATTTTGCTAAAACATTTGCGAAATTAGTATTAACTTAGGAGGAGGGAAATACTTACTTGAAATCGCTTAATAACCCACTTAACTGGCAGCAATTCACGCCCCAAATCGCCTTGAACTCGACCCTGGTTCGGCTACACCCAGATCCCAAAACCCTAGCTTCGACTTAGTGGCAATTTAAGCTGATTTTGGCTAGAATTCAACTCCCAATTTATAGAGGAGGTAGTGAGGGTCGTGGGTTGCCGGATTCCGGCACGTGGGTAGCAGTTTTCGGGGGTTAGGCGCGTGGTTTTTGGACTGGGAGAAGTGGATGGCAGTGTGTGGTGGTTGTGGCGGTGGAGGACGCGTGCTGGGGGGACCGGTGATCGCTTTCTCTTGCCGGCGACAAGTGGCGGACGGCGATGGACGCCAGACGGCGCCGGTGGCCCAGAGAGAGAGAGGGAGAGCAGCGAGTGGGTCAGAGAGTGAGTGAGGGTGCCGGGTGTGCCTTCGGGTGCCCCCTTTTTGATCTATTTTTCCTTTTTTTGGCTCGACTAACATCATTCAACTAAATTCTGGTCCCATACTCGTTAATGGTTAGGCTAAACTCAAGTTGAAACGACCTATAACTAACATTTCAGTTTAAACTTTGGGAATCAACCAAGTAAAACGAAAAACGATTTTCAAAATTGGGTTTAGCGTTGATTCGATAATTTTATAAATATGTAACGTCAATAATAACATTAATCGAATAATCGTTCTTTTTAATGAAATTAATCGTTAAAAACTCACGCAGTCAACTTAATATCTTTGTCGAACCATAATTCGAATGCAACTGGTCAATTCAGCAACTGAAGCAGTTAGTTAGCAATAGAATGAAAGCATGGCCCTTACACTCTTGGATGAAGGTATCCCACATCCGGAGTTGAGGAGAACGAACCATGTCTTATAAGCGTGGGAAAACCTCAACCCATTGAGGCGCCTTTTGAGGACAAAACCGTGAGGGGTGCACTAGACTCAGGGTGAGCGTGCCCTGGTGTGAGCTGTGTAGCCCCAAAGCAGACAATACCTCGATGGCGGGTGGTCGTGGGCTATTACAGTGGTATCAGAGCTATGGACCCGACCCGGTGTGCCAGCGAGGACGCTGGGCCCCTGAGAGGGGGGGTGGATGAAGGTATCCCACATCGGGAGTTAAGGGGAACGAACCATGCCTTATAAGCGTGGGGAAACCTCAACCCATCGAGGCTCCTTTTGAGGACAAAACTATGAGGGGTGCACTAGACTCAGGGTGAGCATGCCCTGGTGTGAGCTGTGTAGCTCCAAAGCGGACAATACCTCGATGGCGGGTGATCCTGGGTTGTTACACCGAGTGGGTGGCTCATTGAGTTATGAACTCCGGCGTGTGGCCGTTGAGCTTCTTTTAAATGTTTTTACGCTTCTGTTGATTTGTATGGGTTTATTGTAAGGCCTTTACCCTGAAAACGGTCAGTTTTTAGGAGAATCTTTGTCCGTTTCACCCCAAAATTTTTAGTAAGAAGTTAAGAAAATGTAGCGCTCCTAGCTCTTGGGGCTGGGGGTGTTACATTGATGGTATCAGAGCATGGTCCTGCGACCATAGGCCGCAACCTGAGTCTTGCATTCATATAGTCCAATAGGAACGCGTTCATAATGATGTGATATATGCCTACTAGGTCTACAAATGTGCGTTTAATGTGAATGTTGGCCCATTTAGCTAGCTAGGTGTGGCTCGAGTGAGCTCACTAATCGAGTGAACGAACGAATTATTAAGGGGGTAAGCCGAATAACTTGTATTCTTATGAATGAGTTAAGTGTTAGTTCAATCGAAGGTTGTTTGCTTATTTGCTTATACACCTTGACGATTTAAAATTGAATGATTAAAAAGCCTTAACTCTAAGCCCATCTTTGCCCCTAAAGTACGATTTGCTTCTCGGGCCCCATAATGGAGTGACCAGACGTACTCAAAGGTTGGTGTAGAGAGAGGTAGAAGCAGTTAAACTATTTCCTTTTGAAAACCTAAGGACCTTGTAAGTTAAAGTCTTCTGATTAGTAAATTAGAGTCGAGCCAAGTTTATCGTACACTGAATGGTTAACTTTCTGTTAGTGATGATGAGGTAGTTTAGATTCACAAATACGCGCCCTTATGTTTATCAAATGTTGCTTGTAATTATGTATGTGCTAAGGTGTGTACGTCGGTAAAATCGTTCGTATTGACCTAGGAAAGAAATAATTGGAAATTAGTTGCTATGATTGCTAATCATACTAAATGGTACCTTGCTGTTGCGAATTTTGAATTGCCTGAGTGAAATTAGGAGATATTTTCGCATGTATGCTTGAAAAACTAAATGCTAATGGTAGGACCTCGTTAAACATTGCGTAGTGTACCTACTGTTTCCCTTCTTTGCCATTATTGCCCAAACCATGCATCACTTGTTCCTTTTTTTTTATATAGATTGTCATTCGTGAATGAGGTGACAATGTTTTAGCTCGAGCGAACCCGGATATACCTAGAAAGCATAAGGGAGAAAGAACCTGGCAGACTTTGGAATTGTACGTAGTAAACAATCCATACCAAGGTGAGTGACATAAGCAGTAGGACTTCTATGATCACCTTTGAAACAGGTGTACCTCATAAAACCTTAACACGTACCTATAAGGCCATTGATGTGTTTGTGATCAAATGCCAACAAAATGAGTTTCGATAACTTCTTGCATGAATTTGATTAAACATATAACTGTATTAGTTAGAACAATTTGACTTTATACAGTTAGTTACACGACATGACTCTTGAATCGTTATATACTATCCATCAATACTGTTTTCTCGTGTTATAATTGGACTGGTTGAACTCGATGTATGTAATGCGTGATTAGATGACAATAGAGCTATGTTTACATAAATCACGTCTATAGAGATATATATCTCATGTGTAAGAAAGTGGCATGGTAGAATACTCAGGGTCATGTCATCATGCGTAGTTTTTAAGTATCCTGTGAATGATTAGCTTAGTAAATGCGTATCTTAGTATTTGCTTGACTTAAGTTGGCATGGCATGTGGCTTGTTAGCCAATGATTTAAGTTTTGTAAATAAGGGCATGATATGACCTCTGACACGTTATCTGCTTTCTGTGAATTCTATAATTCCATATTATAGCTGAATAACTGCATACACACATATCTAGAGCATGATGAGACGACCTTAGAAGCCTGCACTCACATATTCTTGCAATGAATCAAACATTAAAGCTATTGGATGAGCATAACCCTTCATTTGTATGAATCTATGACTTAAGAGACAATTAGTTCCAAGTAGAGACCTTAGGGAAAGTCTCCCCACTATCAAAACCATCGACTTATATTATGCCTTAGCATTTCTATCTCAAAGTTATTCTTATCGACATGATACGCTAGTTTATGTTGATTCATGATTTTTGATTTTAATGCTCCATTGTTAACCCCTACGTGATGTCAATGTGAATTCAAGTGTTACTCCGAGTTCCTTCGTTGTCCTTATGATGTAATTTGATGTCTCTGCTATCCTATTGTGACGTGGTAACTTCTCGCAAATGATTTAACCTTAGATTTACCTAATATCTTCATGTTTTAGAATGAACATGATTAAGTTAATCCCTTCATACGACCTTGACAAGTCCGATCTAAGTTACCATGAATGTATGGCCCATAAGTTAGTTAGAATTGATGTAAGAACACAGGAATGTCAATCATACATGCTTTCATTTTGTGAATTGCTTGCTATATGTATATCAACTAGTTTCATATTACCTCTAATTCCTAAACTTGAGAATGCTGAATTGCTGATACTATGCAATACGATGTCATGCTATTATACTTAAATGATGCTATGTGACGCTATTATGCTTAAATGATACTATGTGGTGCTATGTGACATTTTTGTTATTCTAAATGTGTTATAGGAGTCTCCATGTTAATCATTGTGGTCCTAAAAGTGACTTAAATTTATGTTTTAGAATGAACTGCTAGTGTACGACTTTAAGATGTCATTGTCTCGATTGTCATGCCTTTCGATGCCCACTTATAGATGCATATGCATAGAATTAGTGCTTGTCGTTCGAACTGAGTCTAGATTATCGAAAATCTATATTTCATTTTCCAAACAAACTCAATATAGTTGTCCATGCCAACTCATTTGCCCCTCTTCAACGCGATTTGCCCTCGGCACCTAAATAGAGGGAGTAGACGCTTGAAGAGGACTGGCGAGGAGGAGACTAGATACTATAAGCCATTTCCTTTCGATTTAAAAGAAGTAATTTCTGTAAAATGAAGCCTTTTAGAAACCTACCGTGTAGATCTTAGTTGTGTGCATGCATGCTAGGAAAGGCCAAACTTAGATTTCGAATTTCAAGGATGAAATTCTTTTATGGGGGGAAGAATATAAGACCCGCATTCTTTGTTTTTCGTTAAGCTAACTATATTACTTTTTTACGTTATAAATTCTTATTTTTAGCAACTATATGAGTTAAATTATTATCGATGTGCCTCTGGGAGCTATAATTTTATTAAAAAGGGATTATTATTGTTATTATTGATTCTAAAGTTATTCGTGCTATTTATGCCTTTAAATTATTGAATCGATGCTAACCTAAGTTTTTAAAATCGTTTTTCATTTTATTTAGCCGATAGTCAAAGTTTAAGTAGGATGCCAGTTGTAAGGCATTTCGACCTGAGCTTAGACCGATCAATAATGAAATTGGGGACAGGATTTAACTAGTGTAACTTTTGAACCAAAAAAAAAGGAAAAAGAGAAATGGTGAAAAGGGGGGGATGAATTTCCGGCCTCAGACCCCCGAAACCCCCGACCCCCTCTCTCTCTCCTCTGCTTCTTCTCCTCTCCCATACGCAAGCCCAGAACAGCCCACCATCCACCTTCCTCCACCATGCGTTGCCGACGAGAGAGGGACCACAGTGGTACCCTGTGCATGGCCTACTCACCGCTGACCACCACCATCGCCTTTGCTCCACTTCTCACTGCAAATTAAAGCCAGGAAGCCAAGTTTGGGTAACCTCGAAGCACCACCGACATGCTAGAATCCAGCCAACCTTGCCATAATCGACCTCCCCCGTAAATTGAGTGGTCGAATTTGACCCAAATGGCACACAAAAACCTTCAATTCGACAGCCAGGGTTTCGGTTTTAGCAGAGCATGTGGGCTACGATTCGGTCTCAGCAACTTGGGCATACGTTTGCTGCTAATTGGGTCAGGAATTGGGTGTTTTTCCGCACTAAATGGCGAGCTGGCAACCTTGAAATCGAACCTCTAGCTTGGAGTCCAGGTGGACGTTTCTCACCTCCTAAGTACTAGTAGTTTCGAAATCGTTTTAACCCTTAAGTTGCATTGTATGTTAGTTTAGTTAACTAACGCCTGAAAAGTAGCTTCGAAACGAATTATGCATGTTTAGAATCAATTCGAATATATTAAGTTAATGCATGCCTGAAACTTTAGTTCGAAATGAATTATGCATGTTTAGAATCGATTCGAATATATTCAGTTAACACATGCCTGAAAATCAACTTCAAAATGAATTATGAATGTCTAGAATCGATGTATGTATGTTTAGTTAATTCATAACCGTTTATTAACTTCGAAATGAATTATGAATGTCTAGAATCGATGTATGTATATTTAGTTAATTCATAATCATTTATTAACTTTGAAATGAATTATGAATGTCTAGAATCGATGTATGTATGTTTCGTTAATTCATAATCGTTTATTAACTTCAAAATGAATTATGAATGCTTTGAATCGATATATGTACACTTAGTCAATTCATGCTCAATTAATAGCTTCGAAAAGAAATGAGTATGCTTGGAATCGATACTTGTGTCATTAGTTAGTTCATACCTGAATAGTGACTTTAACATAATAAATGAAAACCTTGAAGCGTATTATGCTTAAGCGGCTTAACCAAGCTTGGATAGTAACTTCGATGTGATAAATGAGCTCCTTGATTCATATGAGGCTTAGTTGGTTTAATTAGGCCTGAATAGTACCTTCGTTAAAATAAACAAAACCCTTGAATCAATGTTACTTAACTGGTTGTTTTATACCTGAATAGCAATTTAAAATGATGTACAAATGCCTCGATTTAATGTTTGTTTAATTAGCTACTTAATGCTTGAATAGAAGTTTGAAATGACATATGAACACCTCGAACGCCATAAGATTCATGTTTAAATTAATTAAGTTGGTTCGTTAAGCGTTAATTCAAGTAAAGGCATTATAGTTATAAATGTAGATGTGGTTATATATATATGTATGTTTGCGGTAGTACACTGCTGGATGGTGCTGCTTGCCCAGGTGAGTGCATAAACCCTATCCCTTTATAAGCTAGCATGATAATGTGTTATGATAATGAATTGAAAAACCGAGACGGTAGTTGGATGGTTTGAGGTAGAACTATGAGTGGTTCGAGGTTCTTTGTGGTACGGTGCTTGTGAGGAGGGAGCCTGGGTTGTGAATTAACCGCAATCGTATGGATTGCAAGGCTATGCATGGCTCATTGTGTTGAATTGATTATGAAGTGCTTGAATGTGATACATGTGGACCCGCTTCCCTTCCATGCCCTCAAGTTACATTATGTGCATAAGCGTGAGTTTTTCAAAGAAAGATTTCATGTTTTGAAATGACAGTACCCATAATTATTAGTGCATGATGGCCTATTTTAACTAAATGAATGCAGTTTTGGGAGTGAACTCGCTCGAACAAGGGAATCCGTAAAGAGTTTTATAAAGGCATGAGTTGTATAAAAAAGGATTTCGCTATGAGAGGTGGCAAAACTATTAGCCGGTATAGCTGTTACGCTTTACATTGGCTAAGATAATGTGATTTGGACAATATGATATGAATGATGTTAGCCTAGGGGATAAGTCCTGGTATTAGAAAACCCTAGAAGACCCTGACGAGGGTAATGTAATGGATCGATATGTTATGTGTAGCCATCCTGGGAGTAAGAGCTTAAGCATGAGCATTAGGTCTCACTATGGGGTTGAGAATAGATCTCACCTAATCAGCACCTTGTAATGATCGTATGCCAGATGTATTCTCCTAATAAGCGACGGAAAGCACTTGGCATTTTGCCATTTTAAGTATTTCAGAAGAAAGAAAGTTTCAAGGGCCATTAAGAGGCCAATTGAATGAAATGTGAAAAGTTATAAGGGTCATTATGCGACCAATACGAAAGAGATTTCCTTTAATGAAAACGAGCCTTAAGGAGGCTGAGAAAAGAGTTTTCGTGGGCCTCAAAAGGCTAAGCAAAGTGTTTTTAAGAGAACAAGAAAAGTCTTTGTGCATGCTCTCTGCTTGTCTTATGAATGAAATGTGAATGAGATTTTAAGTCAGGCTAAGTAAAGTGTTTTCACAAAAAGAAAGAGAGATGCTTGTGCATATTATATGAATGAAATCTAAGTAAAGCATACTAATGAGAATAAAACATTATGTGCACATTCCAAGTATAACTTATGAATGAGATGCTAAGTAAGATACGATTATGAAAAAGAAAGCCTTATGAGCATATTTCATGCATACCCTATAGATGAGGTTTGGTTGACACTTGAAATGTGTATGTCTTATGCACATCATATGAATGAAATGTCGAGAAAAGTATGATTATAAAAAGATATAACCTTATGTGTACATCATATAAATAGTGTTTCATGTATAGTTTGAATGGAATGCTAAAAAGTTGTGTTTATGAAAAAGAAAGTTCATATGCTTAGCCTCGTTGCTTGCTTATGTGAATTGAGTGCTTGGTTTTAAGAAGTTAGTTATTTAGGAACCTAGAAATATGTTCCAGTGGTTAAAAAAAAGTTTATGTTTAGTGATCCTTCCATAAGGGTTTTATGAATGCCTAATATGATAGTAAAATATGAATACGTGATATGTGACTAATATGAGTATTATTGCCTATAATGGTTTTCGTTTTAAGGGGGTCGGGGGACACCCACTGAGCGTGTGGTTGCTCATCCCGCTACTATTTTCCCTTTTTCCCCAGGTTTTCTTTATGACAGGAAGAAGGTGAGTTAGGCATGCCGAAATGAAAGTTTTTCCTGCTTTAAGGGAGTCAAGTGTGCCATAGTGAAGTAGTCTCGCTAGTTGATGATGTTATAGAATGTATTCTTAGTTTGTAAACATTTATAAACAAGTATTCTAGTTCATATAATGCATATGGTGTAAAGGTTGCTCTGTATGGTCGTATAAGTCAACCATCTAATTAGTTAGATGTCTTCTTGGTTAAAGTTAGGTATATTTTGGGAGGTAAACCCCAATACTCCGGTTATGTGAACCGTTGAGTTGTACCTTTCATTTATTCTTTACTAATGAACTATTCTATTTGGTGTACTCCGAGCGGGTGGCTCATTGAGTTATGAACTTCGGCATGTGGCTGTTGAGCTTCTTTTAAATGTTTTATGCTTCCGTTAATTTGCAGGCGTTTATTGTAAGGCTTTTAGCCTAGAAACGGTTAGTTGTTAGGGGAAACTTTGTTCGCCCCAAAATTTTTAGTAAGAAGTTATGAAAACGTAGCGCTCCTGGCCCTAGGGGCTGGGGGTGTTACAATTTAAAAGCATAGTACGATATTAAATAGAATTCATAGTTTATAAGTATTGGCGTGATCCTATTCTGGGTTGCACAAATGCTCCTTTCTCCTTGCTAAAAGCATACATTCACATTTTACGAAACATCGGGGTAACAACCCTGCTCATTCATTCATTTCAAGGGCACACTTATCTTGGAAGTTATCTAGGAACTTCCGATACACTAACGCTTTGGGGAAAAAAGAAACCAAGAGGGTACACTAGCTATGACTTATTTAGATACAATATATTCATTAGTAAACCTTGCTTTACACTCGACTCTATTCATAATCTGAGGAATCTTCCTCAGGAGGGTCGTCCACCATTGGCTCATTTGAGCCTTCAGACTCATCCGGGGCTAGTAGGTTCCATAATTTGAACGTCGGGGAGTATTCCACATCGGGCCCCCCATCCACCAGCTCCATCATTCCCAACATTGTGGCCAGCCAGCCGCGGGGTATTGTACACCAAAGAAATCTATCAAGCGTATCAACATCATGCCTACTCGCTTATATCGCTCCACCTGAGGGTTTTCCATGAACAGAAGCCTTATCTAGTGGTGTTCGACTTGATTTCTCTCAACTATTGTGGTTGGAAGGTGTTGTCCTACTGCGGGAGCAATTAAGGCCGTATTGACCAGCTGACTGGCGACATTGATCCTTTCTAAGGGGGTGTCTCCTAAAAAATCCACCTATTCTTATGCCAATATTAGGAAATCTACCAAACCTCTAAAGGTGAATGGGGCATAAGCCCCCATGTGTACGGTAAATTGGCATAGGGTGGAAGTAACTTCACTCCACATTCCGGTGACAGGCATCTCTCAGATGAATTTGAAGGTCCAATGGTTTTGGGTAACCCACAAGGGTCCCCACTGGTTGCTTCTCACCACGGCTTGCTAAAAAATAATTGCGTTCCACCCAGCCAGCCAGAACGGAAAGTGTATAAAATCAATGATTTTAAATGCCATCCTACATCACTATACTGGGTTAGGAATAAAACTAGCAAGCATGTGTTTGCATGGGCGTCCTAAGCCATATTTCTAGTTTGTGCACACGAATATGCAATGCAAGCACATTCTCATGTAAGCACTTCACAGCACGTACTTCACACATCGAAACTCCTAACGTCACATCTAGATGCATATGCAAATCTATGGCTCTGATACCACCCAATGGAACACCCCTCTACCCCCGAGAGGCGTCACACCGTTAGCAACCCCCAAGGGAGACCCCTAAGGCTATCATGACTTGAGACTTCCTTAAAGATTTAACCTAACTTTAAGTTAGTTAGAGAATTCTAGAACCAAACTGCAAGAGTTCCGCTTATAATTGCAACATTTATAAAATTTCATTACGAACTTAAGGGGTACCTGGGGACATTACAACAAAATTCAAAAGAAATTAGGAGTTTTCCTATGAGTCACACATTCGGGGTTGAGGCTCGTGCCATTACAAACATTGTTTAAATAATTTACATAGATCGAGACCCAACCAGAGCCAACTACATGTCTGCTTTGTACATTTCTTTAGCCAAAATAAGAGAACAAGCAGCTTCACAAAATGCAGCTTCACTAAAGACACTTTTAGGTAACAACTGACATTCCCATGTCAGTAGCATGCACGATCATTTATTCATCACCTGGGGAAAAAGGGAAAGGAGATAGAGTGAGCCACCACATGCTCAGTGAGTGTTCCTGCACTCCTTAAAATAAAACCATTTGCAGGTAATATTACTTATAATAGTCACGTATCAAGCATTTATGTAATACTATTATCGGATTAAGCTATGTGACACAACTCGTAGGTCATTCCCCACCTATGTTCATTCACTTATGAGAAATGCTTTCATTTGGGGGGCAACAAACATGCTAGAAGCTTTCTTACTCAAATCTTGCACTTTTAAAGCTTACATGCTTGATGTATTATGAGACTAGGGCCACACATTGCTTAAGGACACAATCAACTTTGCTTAGGAATCAGTTTTATTAGGCATTTATTGAAATTTTCCTTTCTTTCTTTGAAAATACTTTTCATAACCTTTTGAGGTTTACATTTTTTAAAAAAGATTCCTTTTGTATTGGTTATGTAACGACCCTTATAAGCTTTTCATTCAATCTGGCCTCTTAATGGCCCTGAAATCTTTCTTCCTTCCAAAACACTTAAAAAAAAAGCGAATGCCGGTGGCTTTTCTTACTTTTTATGAAAGTATTCTGGGCATAAGATCATCATAGTGTGCTGATTGGGTGAGACCGATTCTCAACCCCTAGTAAAACTATCGCTCATCCTAAGCTCTTACTCCCGGGATGCCAACTAACTTTTGGACCTTAATCCTCGTCAGGGTCTCTAGGGCTTCCCACTGCTGGGATTACACCCTAGCCTAGGGATTCTCCGTTCAAGCAGGTTCACTTTCATCTTATTGTCCCTAAGCACAATATATTAGCCAATTTAAAGCGTATGACCATAATGGCTAATAAGTTTGTTACCTCTGATAGCGAAATCCTTTTTCATACAGCGCACTCTCTTTTTATTTAAATTCTTTAGGGATTCCCCTACTCTAGCGAGTTCACTCCCAAAACTGTATTCGTACAGTTAAAATAGGCCATTGATTGCTAATAGTTATGGCTATTATTGGACACAATCATAAAAACTTTCTTTTTCAAACTCACCCTCACTCGCAATATGAAATTTAATGACATAAAAGGGGAGGGGGTTTGCATGTAACACATTCAAACACTTCATAATCAATCTCAATAGAATAAGACACAATGGCCTCGCAATCTACAGGATTGCGGTTAATCACAACCCAGGCTCCCTCCTTACACAGCACTGACCACAAAGAACCTCAAAACTCTCTTTAGTTCAACCTCAAGCCATCCGACTATCGTCTCGGTTTTCAATTCTATAACCATAGCATGTTATCATGAAAGCTTATAAAGAAATGTGTAATAGGACTTATGTACTTAGCTGAGCAAGCAGCACCATCCAGCGGTGCGTTACCGTAGGCATATATATAACCACATATACATATACATCTATATTGCCTTGACTTGAAATAACACTTAATGAACCAAATTAAACTAATTAAGGCATGAACCTTATTGCATTCATATTTTACAACAGATGGTAACATGTCATGTGCGTGTTGTTTTCAAGCATAGTCTTTACTAACTTAACAAGCATCGATTATATGCACGCATAGGTCATTACAAGGCCACTTTTAAGCATAGATTAGCTAAATTTACGTGCATCGTCTGGAAGTATTCATATATTATTTCGAAGCTAGCATTCAGGCATAAATTAACTAATTAAACAAGGATTGATCCAAAGTGTTCATATATTATTTCGAAGCTACCATTCAACCATAAATTAGCTAATTAAACAAGCGTTGATGTGAAGTGTTCATATATTATTCCGAAGCTACTGTTCAGCCCTAGCTTATAAATTCTCCTCACCTCTTTCAAGCAGCATATTCAGGCTTGTAATTTGTTTAACTCTGAGCACCTTAAGACAGGCTAACATGCATAATCTGAATTGGACTTAATGCAAACAGGGCATGCATACGTAGGGACAGTAATAAATCATTTTTGAGCATAAATAAGCAGCCTACACATGTAAATTTTGAGCATGAATTCAGCCAAACAGACATGCACAATCCTCCTTCATGTTTCAGTAAACCTAGCTAATTTTAACTAACATGTAACATCAATTTGGGCTGAAATATTTTCGAAGGTAGTAATAGTTTAGGAGAAGAAGAACACCTGCTTGAATCAGCCTAAATTCAACCCTAGTAGCAGCAATTGCACGCCCAAATGCACGCCTAAGCTGCTGAACCCAAACCCTAGCCCACATGCTTGCTAAAACCGAACCCTAGCTCCCCAATTTGATGACGATTGTGGGTGATTTGGCTCAAATTTGACCCCCAATTTATAGGGAAGGTCATTTACAGCGAGGGTGGCCGGATTCCGACACGTGGCTGGCATTTTGAGGCCAGCAAAATGTGGCTACCCAGCTCTGTTTTGCGGTGAGAAGCGGAGAAAATGGGTTGGGGAAGGCCGGCGGTGAGTGGGTCGCGCTCAAGGGACCACCGTGGCCCCCCTCTCGCCGGCGACGCATGGTGGAGGATGAAGAAGACAGGCGGTGATCCTGGTGGTCACCGGTGAGAGGAGAAGAAGAAGAGGAGGAGAGAGGGTGGGGGGTTTTGGGTCCTCCTGCCTGAATTTCGCCGCCCTTTTTACTGTTCTTTTCTTTTTCCATTTTTTTTAATTAATACAACAGTTCAGTTTTGATCCCAATTTCGTTATCGTTTAGTTTAAACTTAGGTTGAATCGTCCGAGCTGGCATCCTAATTAAATTGGAGAAACCACTTAATAAAACAAATAATGATTTTAAAACTTGGGCTAGCATCGACTTAAAAAAAAATTTCTAAATAAATACCGACAATAACAACAATAATAATAAGGTCGTTCCTTTTAGTGAAATAAATTGTTAAAAACTCACATAGATAACACAATATCCTTATTGAAAAATAATTCAAACGCAGCTTGGTAAGCCTAGCAACTGAAACAATTAGTCAGCAATAGAAAGAAAGTGCGGCCCTTACAATATATATATATATATATAT
>JAKOGI010000370.1:607500-657933 GCA_029747015.1 Carnegiea gigantea
CGTTAGGGCAAAGCATGATGGAGATTAAATCGTGTTGATACAATGTGTTTGTGCAACACCCCCTCAAACAAAACAAAATAGAGAGAGCATATAGAATTTATGAAGAATTGCGGCGTATTAGATGTCCAAAATTATTGAAGAGTTTGCTCTAAGTAAGCCTTATTGGTTGTGTGTCCCTTCCTCCCCTGTCCCCGCCCTAAAAAAAAATGTGCAAATTAGTACAGCTGGACCTTTTTGGGAAGGGAGGAAGGGGGAGGGTGGGGCGGAACTTAGATTGATGTGATTGATAAATTGGTTGTGTGTCCCTTCCTCCCCTGTCCCCACCCTAAAAAGAAATGTGCAAATTAGTACAGCTGGACCTTTTTGGGAAGGGAGGAAGGGGGAGGGTGGGGCGGAACTTAGATTGATGTGATTGATAAATAAATAATTACATAACATTCAACACGTTCATAAATATTAAATGTTTATGATGACGTGTAATTAGCTTAATATAATAATAAATATTTCCATGGTTTTAATTCTTCCTATGTTTTTGTCAGACATTTTACAAATGTAATCTATAATAAATTTCCGTAAAGAAAACTAGCTTGACACTAATTTGCGTTAATAAGGTTAATGACAATATCTTTAAACTAGACTTCTTTTCTTTTTTTTCTAAATGCCAAAATCCATATATATGGTACAAGGTATGTTTTTTTTTTTTAATTCTTTTCATTCATCACTTGGATAAATAGGATTGACGAGAATTTTCTTAAATACTTGCAATTAGGGGTCAAATAAAAAAATTGGTTTGATGATTGAAACGTTACAGCTTGATGTGTTTTATGCTCAAATAGGTAGAGGTAGTTATCGCTAATATGACAATGTTAATGGTTTATTATGTAGAATATATATATATATATATATATATATATATATATATATATATATATATATATATATATAGTATATATATATATATATATATATATATATATATATATATATATATATATATATATATATATATATATATATATATATATATATATAGACACACACACATATGTGGTCGAACCGAAATCAAAACCGAAATTCTAAATTTTTTTTGGTTTGATTAGCCAAACCGACTTTTTTAGAAAGTCGAACCAGTTAACCGGGTTTTCAGTTTGGTCTTTGGATTTTTCAGTTTGATTTTTCGACTTTGGTTTTTGTGCTCACTCATACCTTCAAGGATGTTTGCACAATTGGATCGCTACTGTATGAGATAGAGGTGAAAGAAATTAAAAATCTATACTTTGGGCAAAGGATGCTGGGGATTTAATCATGTTGGTGCAATGTATTTGTGCAACACCCCCTCAAACAAAACAAAATGGAGAGAGCATATAGAATTTTGAATAATTACGGCGTATTAGATGTCCAAAATTGTTAAAGGGTTTGCTCTAAGTTAGCGTTATTGATTGTGTATCCCTTCCCTCCCCCGTCCCCCACCCTAAAAACATATGTGTAAATTAGTGCAGCTGTACCTTTTTTTAAGGGGGGAGGGGGAGGGTGGGGCGGAACTTGGATTGATGTGATTGATAAATAAAAAATTATATGACATTCAACATGTTCACAAATATTAAAAGTTTATTATGACATCTAATTACCTTAGTATAATAATAAATGTTTCCATGGTTTTAATTCTTCTTATGTTTTTGTCACACATTTTACAAATGTAACCCATAATGAATTTCCGTAAAGAAAACTAGCTAAACACTAATTTGTGTTACTAAGGTTAATGACAATCTCTTTAAACTAAACTTCTTTTCTTTTTTCCTAAATGCCAAAGTCCATATATATGGTACAAAATATGTTTCTTTTTTTTTTTAATTCATTTCATTCATCACCTGGATAGAATAGGATTAACAAGAATTTTCTTAAATACTTGCAATTAGGGGTCAAATAAAAAAATTGGTTTTATGAATGAAACTTTGGAACTTGATGTGTTTTATGCTCAAACAGGTAGAGGTAGTTTTCGCCAATATGACAACGTTAATGGTTTATTCTGCAGAATATATATATATATATATATATATACACACACACACATACACACACGCGCACACACACACACACACACACGTGGGTATGTAAGTATGTATATATATGTGCGTGTGTGTGTATGTATGTGTGTATGTATGTGTGTAGTTACATGGGTATGCAAGTATGTACAAACACACACACAGTTATATGCAAATTTTCAAGACAATTTAGAAATAACAAATAATTTTTCTATAAAGGTTATAGAGAATTGACATTAATAATAATATAATGTTATTCTTAAAATATTCATTTTATTATTTAAAAATTCAAATCTGATGCAATGTTGGGGTATATACCCAAGAAAACATGTATGCTTGAAACCTCTTTTTTTTTTTAAATTGCCTCAATGAAAAAAAAAAGTAGTTGTGATAGTGTTTTCGTTACTTACCCCAATTCTTTTGAGTTAGACTAAAATTTTTATTATTTCTTTATATCAATTGATTGACGTCGACCCAACAATTATTCAACGACACTTTTAAAGTACCATTTACTTATTCAAAAATTTAATCCCGGAGCAACGCACGGGTCTTAGCTAGTAAGTTTTAACTTACTTGAGTGAGCTGCTTCATGTTAATTAGCCGACATGTTTGTATGGGTTTTAAAAGTTAAAAATTGATTTTTTTTCAATTATCACTTTTTTATAAATTTTTTAGGTAATTTTTATGAGAAAAAAAGAGTTAGTGTGATTTTCTCAATGCAAACACATTGGAATTTAAGAAAAAATTGTTAAATAGAAAATAAATAAAAAATAAAAACATTTTGTCATATTTTCACAATCGAGGTAATGTCAAGGATAATGACCTTGATAATGAAACTATGAAATTCATTTGATAATATATGTGCATAAACATAAAAGTGGTAATCTTTTTATATATTTAAATGGTTGAAAACCTAAATCTAAATCTAAATATAATCACTTTAAAAAAAGTAAATATATTTATATTTAAATTTAGAATTTAGAATTTTATATTTATGGTCTCATTTTCGAATAAATTTCAACAATACTCACTTGCAAGTTTCAACCCCCCCCCCCCAAAAAAAAGCTCCAAAATAAATGGCTAACACTCATAAAAAATGAGTGTCAGAAATTTCTCTCGCTCTCCACCCTTGCAAATGCTGATGTGTCATCCTGCTGCTGTGTCACCTCTCCCACTTGCTCTTCCCCAAATTTCTTTTCAAACGTAGAACACATACTTTTCAAACCCTAATTTTCACAATTGATTCTTCATTTTTCAATTGTCATAAAGCGCTCTACTTTCCCAGATCCGAACCCAATTGTCGGAAGCGTCTGTAGCTCTGGATTCGTCGGCAAGGTAAATAAATGATTTCAATATTCAAGTTTTATTCTCTATTGCCTTCTTTATTGGGGTTTTCTTCTTTACAATATAATACAGCATTACATTTATCAAATTTATTTTTCTTAAGTATTTATTTTCCCTTTTGTGCCTAAATCGACGCATTTTGAAGAGTTCGCGTCATTTGACATTAACGCTGCACCGCAATTGAGAGCTGGTGCGAAATTTCATTCTGGGTATGTCATTTATTCAATGCAAATTTAATCCATTAATCTTTGTTATTCGAATCTTTGTTGTTGGGATTTGTTTGAATCTTGAAGAGGCCCTTATTCTGTGGGATTGTTTGGGGTTTGTGGGTGCCTTATTGAGAGGGGAAAAATCAAGACTTGCAGGCTTTTGGTGCCCAGCCTCCGGGAAAAATCTGCATCTCTATCTGTTTTGTGCTCTTGGTTTGTGGGTTTTTGGTCTCCATGGGGATTCAATGGAGTTGAATGTTACTTTTACTTCTTTTATTCGTTTTACTGATTTAGAGTTCTGTCAGAATTTATATGTGGAATTTCAGTTGGGTTTGAGGTCAATAAATGGATTTATAAGGCTGTTCAGTTGTGACTTCTTCACGATGGATTGATTTTATTTGTCTAGTAATTGGAAGGGAATACTATATATGGTCTGTCAAATTGAGTCTGTGTCGAGAGCATATTGCAAGCTAATGTGTGTGTTTGGTGAATTTCTGTTTCTTCGCCCCTTGAGTTACAAGAGTTTTTTAGACCAAGGATTAGTTATATCCATATTCCCAAAGCCAATCATCCCCGAGAAGACAGCCGTACATAGATTATCAGTCTTGAACTAATGTTAGAAATCTACATCTTGAGCGTGGAATTGTCATGGAAAAGGAAATTTGACAGTTAAGGAAGATAATTTGATCAAGATGTGCCATGCATGAACATCCCGTGCCAATTGTTTTGTACATTGGATTGAAAACCCCTCCCCCAGTCCATAGCGAACATCAGGGAGCCTTGTGGGAAGGGGCATATCGGAAACATTTGATTTTGAGAGAAATAGAATGTTTGAGCTTCTTAAGTCCAATTTTTCGGGAGTTGCTATTGCTATTATTAGTGATATGTAGAAAATTCATATCAAATTCATACTCTAGGGGTCATGGTTCAGCATAAATTGGCTTTCTTTTTCTTTTTTTTGGGGGGTGGGGGGGATGTAGTAGCCTTTTAAATTGTAGAGAGGTTGGTCTTTGTGGACGCTAGATAGAGATTAACAATTCCTGTACTCCATAGAAAGGAAGCAAAGAATAGTTGGAGAGCCATTTTGCCTTAGTTCATTATAACTCAAGTTGAAAAGATTGCTTAAGATTGGCTTCTGCAGTCGTGAAGTGGACACACTGCTGGCAATCTGGGATGTAGACATTGGGTGAAGGTTTTGTGGTGAGTATGCCTCACTTTAATGAAATTTGAACCTTACAAAAGTCGTGCTATGGCAAAGCTAAGATTTTGATAAAGTGAAGCTTAATCCATTTGGAGAGACATCGTCCCAGAAACTTTGATTCATTAGAGGTTTTTTATCAAGTATATCATAAATATATGTTTTCTTTACTAATTCAGCTATACCTTATGCTGCAACACAACGCTTCACCAGTTCTGTTTGTGTTATGCCTGTGTGTTCCTTTTGGGGCTAGAAAGCCTGTGTCTTTGCATTACAAATTACTTTATTCACTGAACATATATAGGATGCAAGCAGGTGGCAACGGGTTTCTTGAGTCTGTTGTGGATGTACGTTGTTTCTTTGTAGTGCAGAATGGCTGATACGTCCAAACCGAAGATGACTACAGTATATCTCTACGTACCCAACATAATTGGTGAGTTTGGCAAACAATTGGCATTAGATAATTTGCTGGAGAATTTACATTGAATCTACATTTAGTGTCTAAATATTAGTTTAATGTGTCGTAAACTTAATTGTTCTTGCAGGATATCTTAGAGTTCTGATGAATTGTCTCGCTTTCGCAATATGTTTCTCTCATAAAGAGCTTTTTGCACTTCTATATTTTGTAAGGTGATGACTGTTTGCTTAAGTTCGTCTTTTTATCCTTACGAGTACATTAGGCTAATAAAGTTTCAACCTTATGGCTACAGCTTTGTACTTGATGGCGTAGATGGTTGGTTTGCACGTAAATTAAATCAAGGTAAGCTTCTTGTATCAATATACATTTTCTATATGTGACAATGTTTTATAGCAGGTGAGTGCTCTGATCAGATACACCACATTTTTGTCATTGTGTGAGATGAATTCTTTGTAGTTTTGCATGAAGTGAAGCTAACAGCCATTAAAAGTTCAATCAAGATTTTGTAACTTTTGCTGACTCTATGCATTCTTGGTCCAGTATCAACATTTGGTGCAGTTTTGGACATGGTGACTGATAGGTATTCCCCCCCCCCCCGGGCTCTCTCTTCTCTTGCATTGTACGTTTGTGCCTCCGGCCGAATTAAGCGGCAGTTTCCTTTTATATTGGAAACATTTGTTCCATCTTGTTTTCAAGGCTACTTCTTAAAGTTTATGCCATTGAATATGAGCCGTTTGTTTTCAGGATGGGTGGGACTCTATACTTCTGTTAATCCATATCATGTCGGTAACAAGTTTGCTTATTGCAGGATAAGCACTGCTTGTCTACTGGTGACACTGACTCAAGTATATAGGTAAAATTGAACGTCAAAACTTGTTCAACCCCACCCCCCCCCCTCCCAGATGAAAAATTCGTAAGTATGCATCTGATTGTGGTACCGTTCGCTCTAATGGCAGGCCTGGCTTGATTTTCCTATCATTGTTAGCCTTGGATATTGCTAGTCATTGGTTGCAAATGTACAGGTAGCACAAATCATACAAGTCATGTGCCCGAACAGTATGTCTGTCACGTAAAGTTTCTGTGTGGCTAATTTGTTATTACTTTTCTTACTGCAGTACTTTCTTGTCGGGCAAGGCGAGCCACAAAGATGTAAAGGACAGCTCTAGTTGGCTGTTCAGACTGTATTACGGAAACAGAAAGTTTATGGCCTTCTGTTGTGTCTCTTGTGAGGTAATGTTCTCAGACTCTGTGCGAACGTTGATGAACTTTGTATGGTTACGATTTTGATGCCATTATTTTTTATGAAATGCGCAGGTTTTGTACATAATGCTTTTTCTCCTTGCAAAGAGTCAAAATGAGGATGCCATTAATGTACTATATGACTATAACAACTCCTTCCTTTCGATATAAAAAGATTTCAAGGGCTTCTGCTTATCATTCGACTTGCTTGGTACTTACGCTGTAGGTGTTAGTATCTTCCGCCCGACAAAGCTTGCTTCTTGGTGCCCTAGAAGTTCTGGTTCTGTTTGGATGGGCAGTTAAGCAAATGGTTAACGTGATACAGGTACTTTGTCCCCAGATAAGTTTGTATTCTCTCTTCATTTAGTATGTTTTGCCTTTTGAAGTCCCAAGTCCCTTGATTGTTTTTGTTATCCCTCCTCCCCCTTCTTCGTGTGGTGGAGATGTTCGTCTTTCATCTGCTGTTTTCTAAATATCTGTTTGATTCTGTGTTTCCAGTTGAAGACTGCTGCAGATGCATGTGTTCTGTACGACATTAACAAGAAGCAGTGAGATGCGATTTTCATGTGTAACATCTTCCGATTTGCCTGTATGAATGCTCTATTGAGCTTGAAAATGCATTGCCCATGGCATATACATGCGGAAAGGATCTATTGGGGGACGTCTTGCTCGAGGTATTTACTTCCGGGGCCAGGCTAACTTGGTCAGGGACTCCGGCGATAACAATGCTTTATTTACGTAGTTAATTTTTATTATATTTTCTTTTGTCTATTCATGATTCCAGTTGTGTACTTAGCCCTGTCTAGTGTACGATACTGTTGAGTGCATTGATTTCTTCGTGGCTTTTGATTTGTGATCTGATCAACAATCATTCTTTAGTGCTGAGGAGAAGCACTTTAAGCGACTAATTTAGAAACCAGTTAGCGTACCGGTCACTTGAATGTAAATGTATAACAAACTAAACCAGTGCACAAATACTGATCTACTGTGGTACCGAGCCACTATTTCTGAGCCATGCACTGAACCCTGTGATCGTGTCTGGCCAGTATCACTCTGGTGTAAACCCCTGTCTCGCTTGCTCTAAGGTCAGCAACTCTGTCGACTGTCATGAAGAAACTTTATGCTGGAAGGGGGCATTCAGAGTGAGGATGGGCGTGGGGCGGGTTAGAATTGTACTTGCGTCATTCTCATTTGTTGGAAAGCATATCCGTATTCATACTCATATTTATCGGATTTTGGGAGTTGACACCCATCCTTATGCCCATCCTAGGAGTACAAACTCCTAAAATTGTGTGTGTATATATATATATATATATATCACATTAGAAAAATATATATATATGACAAGAGAGAGTACACATTTCTAGATGTATGATATACATTGATATACAATACGCAGACGTTGCCAAACCAAATTAGATCAGTTCCCTCTTTTTTCTGCTTTTCCCCTTAATTTTGGTTTGACTTAATCCTTGCGATAGAATCATCAACCATGTGGACGATTGTTTAATCATTTAATTAATTAATTAGTTACTTACCCTTGGCGAGCAGATATACTAGAATTTCTCCACCTGTTCTAGCCAACAGCCACTCATGATGCAATTTAAGTAGCTATTATTCCAGGCTTGAAAATGCAAATAAAAAAAGCGCGCATTTCTGATGAGGGGGATTTTGTTAAAAATAAAATTCATGGAAGTGGGAAGCAACTAAAAGAGATGATTGATGTGAGTCTCCCTACATAAACAGGAGAAACAAACTTTGCGTATCGAGGGTGTTTACTCAGCTACAGTATTCAAAACGAGTGATTTTGTGACCGCTTTTTTGTGACCGACGGTAAAATGGCCGAGATGAGCAAGACCTTGATCTGTCTTGCCGTGATGCTCCTCATAATTGATAATGCTGTTTCGCACGATCTTGATTTCAAACTCAAATGGCCCCCTCAATATCTTTTGGAGAAAATATATGGAAAAGGGGGCCCAACACGAACCGAGGACCGGTCCATTGACCTCCAGCGCCACCACCACCGTCACCGTCGATCTGCCACACGACGTCATCAACAAACCAAGCAGGAGAAGTGCATAATGTGCGTCCGTGATTGCCAAGGTAATGGGTTCTGCTATAAGAGGAGAGGCAAACCGCACAGAAAGCTCGTCTCATGTTGCATTGATTGTGATCATTTGATTTACATTTGTCTTCTTAACTCTCATAATCGTATTGTTAGTTTGCCTAATCAACATGCTTTTGTGCACTTTGATGTTTGTGTTAGATAACAATGTTTGGAATAACGTTTGTCAAAATACTAACAATCAAATATTAGTATTTGCTAAGTTACTGGTTGACCTAATGTTAGCATTTAGCGTTCTAAATAACATTTATGAAAATTAATATATAAAAATAGCTTTTGGCTTTAAAAAGTAACATTTTATATTTTTTGGTCAAAAAATACCATTTATTAATTTTATATGCTATAAATTATCCATATCGTTTCATATCAATTTATATTACCGAAACCATTTTCTTCAAATACTCATCTAAATGACTATCTAATAACTGCTTAAAAAGATATGTGTAAATTTTGTTGAGTAGGCCATATAAACTTATAAAATATGCCAGCGCCCTTAATTAGAGTCATCTTGGCTAATGGTACGACACCTTGATTTTGGGCATCAACTTTTTTTAAAAAAATAAAATAAAATAATGGAAGTGGGCATCAACTTACTTTGCCATAAATGAAATCTTTTTTTTTTAAGGGTTTTTATAATTTATAACTGTAATAATTCTTTTTTGTTTTCTATTTATTATGTTTACTTAAATGTAACATTTATCATTTTGCTTTCCGACTTCCGCAATGCTGCGGCCTTGACTTGAAAGTGATCTTATCAGAGAAGAGGCCAGCTAATTCCTGACTCATGAGGGCCCTCTTTGATTTTTATTGATAGATATTCAATTCAAGTGGCTTCTTCGCTTGGAACACTCCCCTTCCATGAGAGTACTTAGCCTTGGTGTCACGGGCCGCATTTCTGAAGAGTTCTAGAATATTCCGGAACCTTTCAGAAAAGTCCGGAGCCTTCTGGAATGCGCTAGAATGTTCTAGAGTGTTCTAGAACCTTCTGGACACTCTAGAGTCTTCTAGAACCTTCTGGAGAACTCTAAATACTTCTAGACTGTTCTAGAAGCTTCTAGAATATCTAGGACCTTGTGGAGGATTCTAGAACCTTTTAGGCTATACTAGAATATTCTAGACTATACTCTAGAATGTTTCACACTATTCTACATATGTGTAGTGTCTTAGATATTTATATGGAATATTCTGGATGTACAATATCAACCGTATGATCAATTAGATCTCCACCGTCCATTGAGGAGGTGGTAGTGTATAAATACTCCCAAGGGGGCTCATTTGTAACCAAGCCATTGAAAGCACTCAAGTGCAATACAAAGCATTCTCCCAAACTCCTTCTCTCTCTACTTTCTCTCTCTAAAGCTTTCTTAGAGTGTGAGTGTGCTTACTTAGCTCCTCAAAGGCTAAGTTAAGCATCCTTAAGGCTTACTAGTAAACAAAGCAAGAATCCCAAGTAAAGTTTGCTAGGCCGCACGGGTCTAAGTTTGAGTGAATTATCAACCCGTGACAGTTGGTATCAGAGCCTCGGTTTGGGAGATCCATGGTTTCAAGTGTCACTGATGCTGGCAATCCTCAACAAGGAGGAAAGAAGGGCAAGGATAAGAACAAGGACTTGTCGATCCTTGTAGATGACAAGCTTACGGGGATTAACCACTCCATGTCGGACCTCACGGGTAGGGTCGATGACATGGAGAAGCGCATCGAGGAGCTCGAGTCCACGGGGGACTTGGAGGAGTTCCGTGCAGAGGCGCAAGAGGCGGTGAAATCCTTAGCAAGCAATGTTGATGAGGAGGTCCGAGCTCTTCGGGATGGAGAGCTCCAAGCTTGCAAAGCCGAGGTGGTGGCTTGCAAGTCCGAGATTGAGGCGTACAAGGTAAGGGTTGAGGCCTTGGAAACCCAACTCAAAGTATGCATGGCCGCGGTGGCCAATGCAAGCAATGGTGGATCGGGGCAAGTGTCCACCACCCCAAAGGTGAACGCGCTCCAAACTCCAACCTATAACGGGGCCAGGAATGCAAGGGAGATCGACAACTTCTTGTGAAAGTTTGAGGCCTACTTTGGAGTAGTAGGTATCGTCGATGAAGTACAGAAGGTAAACCTTGCTTCTTTCTCTCTTAAAGACATTGCTCTTGTTTGGTGGCATCGAAGGTGCGACGATGTCAACCGAGGGTCCACTCCCATCACCACTTGGGATGGATTCAAGAGGGAGCTCAAAGAGCAATTCTATTCCAAGGACGCGGTGAAGGAAGCCCGGGCCAAGTTGAGGCGTCTCCAACACAAGGAGGGCCACCTTCGTGAGTATGTGAGGGAATTCCAGGAGCTTCTCTTGGAGATCCCAAACATGGGAGAGGAAGATGCCTTATTCGCCTTCCTAGGTGGCCTAAGTGGTTGGGCCAAAACCGAGTTGGAGAGGCGTGGTGTGCAAGACCTCGCCTCCGCGGTTGCCGTCGCCGAGTCACTTAATGAGTACAAGAAGGACTTCTCCAAGGGGTGAGGCAAGAAGAACCATGATGAAAGTGACAGTGACGGAGACCGGGACAAGTCTCCCAGACGGGACAAGCCAACAGCCTTCAAGGACAAGGGACGAGACAAGAAGGATGAGACGCCGAGGAAATACTCATGCTTCTTGTGCAACGGGCCTCATCGGGTTTTTGAGTGCCCGAAGCGTGGGAAACTTGCTGCGCTTGTGATGGAAGAGGAGAGGTGTGAAGAGGAAACAAGTATTGCCTCAATATCGCTCCTAAGTGCCATCCAATCTAAGGTGGGGGAGCAAGCCGGTAACCACATGTATGTAGAGACCGAAGTTGGAGGTAAGAAACTCCAAGCAACGGTGGACACGGGAGCAGATAAGGTGTATATGGCGAAAGAACTCGCCGATGAGATTAGCCTACCTTGCGAAAAAGAGAAGGGCTATGTGAAGGGAGTCAATGCGGAGAGCCTTCCAATCCATGGAGTTGCTCGAGGTGCAAACGTCCAAATCGGGCCATGGAAAGGTAAGGTCGACATAACCGTCGCTCCCCTTGATGATCGGAAGTTCTATCTTGGAATGGACTTCCTCAATAAGGTGAAAGCCATCATAGTTCCTCATGCTAGCACCTTATTCATCATGAGCAATGGGCAAGCACATACAATACTTATGAGACGGGAAGCCGAAAAGGAAAAGGTGCTAACCGCCATTCGCTTCACGGAAAGTAAGGAGGTAGGCCATTTATCCGCCCTCAAAAGTGATGAGGGACCTCGAAGTAGCATGTTGACACAAAGAAGGAAGCGTGCTAGAACGAGGATGGGACGCAAGCGAGCAAAGGATCGATGTGCCAAGCTGATAATTACGACACATCAACCTAACCAAGAGGAAGGGATACCTCGTGGAGACAAGGCAACAAAAGGGCCAAGCATACGAAGACCCAAAGGCAACGAGGACGTTGCCGGATTGGGTGGGGGAGGATGTCACGGGCCGCATTTCGGAAGAGTTCTAGAATATTTCGGAACCTTTCAGAAAAGTCCGAAATCTTCTGTAATGCGCTAGAATGTTCTAAAGTGTTCTAGAACCTTCTGGACACTCTAGAGTCTTCTAGAACCTTCTGGAGAACTCTAGATACTTCTAAACTGTTCTAGAAGCTTCTAGAATATCTAGGACCTTGTGGAGGATTCTAGAACCTTTTAGGCTATACTAGAATATTCTAGACTATACTCTAGAATATTCCACACTATTCTACATATGTGTAGTGTCTTAGATATTTATATGGAATATTCTGGATGTACAATATCAACCGTAGGATCAATTAGATCTCCACCGTCCATTGAGGAGGCGGTAGTGTATAAATACCCCCAAGGGGGCTCATTTGTAACCAAGCCATTGAAAGCATTCAAGTGCAATACAAAACATTCTCCCAAACTCCTTCTCTCTCTACTTTCTCTCTCTAAAGCTTTCTTAGAGTGTGAGTGTGCTTACTTAGCTCCTCAAAGGCTAAATTAAGCATCCTTAAGGCTTACTAGTAAACAAAGCAAGAATCCCAAGCAAAGTTTGCTAGGCCGCACGGGTCTAAGTTTGAGTGAATTATCAACCCGTGACATTGGGCATTTGTCCTTCTCTTGGTAGATTTTTCTTCGTTTGATATTAGACCCATTTGTACTCGTCATCGCCAGTTCACTTTTCTTTGTTGTCATTCAATTTTTGTATCCAATTAACTAGCTACTAGGGAGATGTTTACAAAAGACACTTGTACAAGTTGACACAGACTTTAGTCAATTTGGTCTGACACTCTTTACTGTGATTCACAATTGAAAAATATGATGTTGGGGGATTGCTTTGATACCATTGTTGGAAATTTTTTTTGGAGATGTATAGAAGATAGGAGCGGTTTGAAGTTATGGTGGCAGAATAAAATATATGAATTAAGATTGGAAGAATGGAGAGATGGGGTTTGTTGGAATGGATGCTTTGTATTATTTAGTGCTTGGTTTCTTTTTGGCTTGATACAAGTATCTAGGACCTTTTTTTCTAGAATTATCTAGATGTTTTATATATTTATAAGTATATATATTATGGATCATTCTAGAAAATGCTTCTGGAAAGTTGTAGAAGGATCTAGAAGACTTTAGAGTAATTCGCAAGCTTCTAGAACTATCGAGATGGTCTTGGAACATTCTGGAAGTTCTAGAACATTCCTGAAGGTTCTACAATAATTTAGAAAACGTCACAATACTTTAAAAGATTCTAAAACCTGAATATCAAGATGTTTCTAGATTATTAATTTCTAACAATTACTGATTGGTAGCACTGCTCCTGTAATGTTATCCATTGTAATACTCTCATATATATCTACGTGTAATTTTAGTGCACGAAAAATCAATCAGCAATTTTGCTTAGGAAAAAACAATACAAATAATAGTAAATTGTATACGCCTTAAAACTAACCTATAACCCTTGGGCATGAGCGCGATTGGTAAACAGGCCGGCTGCCCTTGGGCACAAGCTCTAGGTCCCCAATTTCCTACAAGTGAAAACTAGGAAAAGCCCCTCTTAGATAGCTCTAAATAAGGTCTGCAAAGGCTGACATAGGTCCATTCAACTAGTTTAATATTTGTTGCCCCTTAACTAAGGTTTTATTTTGTTTGGATCTTGGGTATAGAAAAAATTTATAATGAAATAGCGCTCTACCTCTTTTAAGCCAACAGTACCTCGATTCTGACAAAATGGAGATCAAAAACTCAAAAAAAAAAAAAAAAAACAAGGAGCCAACGAAGGGTTGTACCTGGATAGATCGAAACATCCCTTAGGGTCTGTTTGGGAGGTGAGTAATATAGAGGAGTAATAATAAATAAGAGTAGGTAGGAGTAAGAGTAAATTGCTTACCCTTATTTGAGAGTTTGAGGAGAGTAAGGACTTATCCTTGTTTTGGAGAATAAGAAAATAAATAAAAGTAAATGAAGAAATTGACACATATATGCTTACTAAATAGATTAAATATATTATACTTAGATTTATAAGGATAAATATGTAATTATATCATTACGTACTCTCTCTTACACCTCCTTACAACCCATTTTGGAGAGTAAGGAAATGGGGAGTTGAGGAGGGTACAAAGAGGAGTAAGAGTAACTCCTATTTACTCCTCCTTAGTACTCTCCCATTCTTACTTCCAAACATGAGTGGAGGAGAGTATCTACTCTCCCCTACCCTCCCTAACTCCCTTATACTCTCCATCCAAACAGGCCCTTATGGTCTTGTTGCAGCTCATCTTAGGTAGCTCTAATCAAATAGGCCGAGTCTAAGAACGGTAGCCATTAATCTAAGTTTAAGAAAATGCCTCAACACTCATGTTCATCCAAAATTCTAGTGCATATGACTTTGAAACCAAAATGAATATGAAATCAGTAAATATTTTACAGTAGCACAAGAAAGAGTCAATAAAACTCAACGGCCTTGTGGCTGCATAATTTCAGAGAATACAGAGTAGCCAGAGCTTGTCAGATCAACCACATTAACATCCAAATTGGAAGTGGCTTCAGGAATATTATCGAAAGACCTAACCGCACCACTGCCACCTACGCTTGGACTGCTCTGGGACAAGTTATCCCCTGAGGTGGTGAGCACATCGGTCTCTGTAGTACCACCATGATCACCACCATTGAGAGTACTAGTGATCTTTTCATCAGCTGTCAGTTGAAGTTGCAATGCAAACTCGAGTGCCCACACCACATCCGTCATGGAGGGCCTCTCGCTTCCCTGATCTCTCACGCACATCTCGGCAACCTCGCCAAACTTCCTCAGAGACTCGGGCGCAATTTGACCCTCCAAATTTGGGTCCACAATGGTGCTGAGGGTTCCGCTTTTGTAATGGCTCCGAGCCCACAAGGCCAAGTTCACCTGATCCTTGGGGAGATTCGGGTTCATTGCTTGCCGGCCACAGAGCATCTCAAATAACACCACCCCAAATGAGTACACGTCAGATTTTTCAGTCAACTGACGCAGCCGGTAGTACTCTGGGTCTAGATACCCAATGCTACCTTTGACAGCAGTGCTGATGTGGCCAGCGCCTGTGGCAGGGCCCACCTTGGAGAGGCCGAAGTCGGACACTTTGGCAGTCCATTTGTCGTCGAGTAAGATGTTGGTGGACTTGACATCGCGGTGGATGATTGGCTGCTGTGCACCCGCATGGAGGTAGTGTAGACCCCGGGCTGATCCAACGCAGATCATGAGGCGCTGCTTCCATGATAACGGCGTGTTGTCGTTGGTTGTGCTACTGTTTTTGTACATCAAGTGGTCTCGAAGGGTGCCACGAGGCATGTATTCGTAAACCAGTATCATCTCCCCCTGGTCATCGCAGTACCCGATCAACGACACCAAGTGCACGTAGCGGAGCCTCGAAAGCATCTCGATCTCATTGCGGAACTCGTGGACCCCTTGGGTCGATGTAGGGTTGAGTCGCTTGATCGCGACGAAAGTGGCCCCACGGTCAATGGAGCCCTTGTACACCTTGCCGAACCCTCCGGAGCCTATGATGGTCGACTCATCAAAGTCACACGTAGCAATCCTCATTTGGGTGAGGGTGAAACGCCGGCAAAGATCCGATGGCAAGGATGAAGCCACGGAGCTGCTAGTGGCAATGGTGGTGGCTGTGGAGCTCTGCGTTTCGTCCACATCATCCGGAGCCCAGTTTGGCTCGGCGGGTTTTTTGCTGGAGGGAGTCAACATTGATCCCTGCTTCTTTTTCTTGCCACAGTACATGTAGAAAAATGCTAAAGCCACAATGAAAACCACAACGACACCTACAGCACCTCCGATAATTATCTGAACTAGGTGATGGGGTACGTGTTTTGGTGAACTGGGAGCAAAAGTCACGGGAGGAGTTATTGGAACGTTGGGGTTAGGTGCTGCGAGTGAACCATCCGATTTGTTCAACTTGAATATCTCGAGCCCATTCAAGAAGGCATCTGTATATCTGAGAATCGAAAGTGTCACTGTAAGTACGCAATACCTTAGTCTTGACTATTAAGCTAAGACCTTATTGGTAAATTGTTATTATGAGTTAAACAACTGAACATGCAACTAATCTTTTCGTAAATATGGACCAATCGATTTGTAGCAGAAGAAAAGGCGAGCTTACATGGTCTCAACAGGATGCAATGCAACTGAAAGATGAACTCTGCTCTCATTAATCTTGTTTGTCGCACCACCACCCCCAGCGCCACCTTCATTGACGTTGCTCACAAAGACAACAAAATCTTCGTACATTGCCAGTCCTGGACCACCGATGGAGCTAAAGAAATCGAACTTAGGCTGAGCCATTTGACCATTGATGTAGACATCGAACTGGTACAACCCACTTTGATTCACCCATCGGAGTAACTCACAAAAGTGTAGCCTCACTAAGTAGTCGAATCCAGCATCGACCTCAAACACCCACGTCAAGTTCTCCTTCAGCTTCAACTTTGCAGCATATGGCCCCATTGTCCGCATTGTACCGTACACTCGTTCTGGCGCTGTGTATGCCGGTGTTGACATCGTGTAGTTGATCCCCTTTATGGTGTAATTGTCTGGTATGTACCCTTTGAACTCACCTCTGGGTAGAGACACATGTTATATATGTATCAATTAATCGATGGACCATATGCCAGACCAGTACAATATTCACACTATTCTGCTCCTCTTACTACAAAATTAAGTTGTTCGTTGAGATTATTACTCTGAATTATATTAGAATTTCATATGAAATCTCGAGTTTAAGATTATCACTTAGTTTTTGTGCTTAAAATGGTCTCTTACAGAATTTACTGAACTGAAAAGCGCAATAGAGATGAAGTCATGTACTCACAAGAAGTCGTCATCTTGGTACCAAGTTCGATTCAGCCCATTGTCACCCGTAGGCTGCACACTAGATCCACCCACGTTGAGCCGGATTATCATTTCCATAGCCATCAACTGGGGAAAATTGTAGAAGTTTGATTCATACTCATCGGCGCCGCCAATGAGGTAAGGAATGCTCATGGATCGTTCCGTCAGGCTGACTGGAACGTAAAGCCCATCAGGCAGTGATATAACTTCTATACCGTTGATAAAGCCGTAGGAGCGAACGCTGCTATGTTGACTCTTGCTTGGTGAGAAGGTCAAGTTAATAAGAGGTTTCCTACCCTCCCCTACTGTGACATAGAACTCCCTCACAAGCCGCCCTTCGGGGGCCGGGGCGATGGTGTTAGTGTTGGCCTTAGCGTTGGCGGCCGCCAAGTAAGGGCTGAAGTCGCGGAGCAGGGTGAACTCATTTGCACTCAGAGAGACGAAGGACTGGGATGGGTTGGTAGTGTTGAAGGATGTGCTTGAGGAGAAGTAGAGCCGGACCAGCGTAGGCCCGGGAGAAGACAGGGGAAAGGAGTAGGTCAGTGGGGCCCAGAATATTCGGGCGCTGCCATAAGGCACCGGGGTGGCAGCGGTGGTGGTGGCGGCAGTGACAGTAGTGGTGGTGGTGTGCGAGGGGGTGAAGGGCGGGTCCTCATCGCTCGTCCACCCGCCACCACCAGTTGGGCTGCCGCAGGTGATGAGGTAGTGGTCTCTGGGGTGGTACGGGGTTGTGTCCGCAAGAGTGATGGCCCATAGGAGTGGGAGGAGAGAGAAACACTCCATGATAAGAAGAGGATGAAGCATCATCTTTTAACAGATGGGAGCTAGGAATTAAGGAGACTATAGGAAATGGAATAGCAGGAGCATTACTTATGCGTTCTTTTAAGTGATAATTGATCAACACAATTACACAATTACCTTAGCTTGCTTCTTTGATTGGTTGGTTGACTTTGAAGTTAAGCAGTGAAGATGGTCTACTTGTCAACAGTGGAAAAGTACGGTAATGAATACTAGTGCTCAAGAACATGAATGGTGTACTTAGTTCATGCCAAGCTACCCCTCCTTCAACTTCAATCGCAGTCATTTACTCATTTAGAATGCTCGAATAATTCCCAAACTACAATCAACTTTCAGAAACACATGCCTGCAGAATTCAATTTTCATATTGTATTGCAATTGCAAAGCCTTGAGCAATAACATTCTCATACAACGATACAAGAGATTAAGCGGCTACAGATGTTGAACTGTGTAAACCTTCATTAGTTTACTTGAAAGAATGGAAGCCAGACTGTACTAAATCATTGTTGTAACATTCAAGACACAACAGTACACTACTGTGTACAGCAGCGACAACTCCTCCCAATATGGGTTCTGCTTGATGAATCATTCACTTTGGAGATCGGAAGCATCTGTTGAGCTTTGTGCACCGATCCGGCACAGTCATGGGCCTGCCCTCGGGGCAGAAGCAGCTAAGATAACCACTGTCGGGACTCTTGCTGGAGTCGCAAATCTGTTGAGTGGTTAGAACCACCTCACTGCAGAACTGTGCCATGGTTGTGTTGGGGTAGAAGCTGAGAATAAGCAGGCTTGCTAAAACAATGGCAGTGGAAATGCCCATTTTTTCCATCTCGTTTTCCTTGATTTTCTTCTTCTTGGTCTTCTGGCTCCCGACCTCTACTCTGAAGTGAGGAAATCAACCATCTATCAGGAATTGTATCCCTGAAAACTAAAATCACGTTGATTTCAATGAAGATATCTAGTACTACTAGTTTGGATGAGAAATAAGAGCAATCGCAGCAGTAAACACACGAGATAAGTGTGGGTCCCGCGTGTTTGTTGCTTGTCATTTTCTGTCTTCCCAGCCAACACGAAATGCATGTGACACGAGGGGAGAACGCCGGCCCATTTCTCCCCGCGGGCCACTTTTGAGATTTTTTTAATATTTTTTCTTTTTTCTTTTTTATAGTAAATATATAATTTTTAAATGATTAAAAAAATAGATTATGTGTTAGAAAGTGGGTCCATAATAAATATTTTTATTGGATGATCAAAATTGGAGTTCTACGCATTGAAAGAGTGATGGAATGTAAGTTCTAAAATTGTAAAACTCTTACCGACGTGGCAGGTCAGAGTTTCAAAAACTGAAACTCTGAATGAGATGCCATAGGAGGCCATTCATGTTTCCCTGGTCACTCAGTTCGCAATAGATTATACTTTTCTCATTCATCAATCATTAAATTATTTGTGATGTCCTTTTCCTAAGCTGCCTTAGTTCACGCTTCACGGGTTGGTTATAGGGTTCTAGCTGGTTTTTTTTTTTTTTTCTCCTGATACTATGCCCTTTTTGTAAAGTTGTTTGCCACTTGTTTTGAGTTAGGGCCGTAATGAAATCGAGCAGACTCACTCGCTTTTTGAGCTGTGTAATATCCCGAGTCTCATTTATTTTAATTAATTTAACTTAATTATTTTAAATAAAAATTGAGCATGCATATTTTAAATTTAATATTTGAAACTCACATGTTTTACAAGACTCTAATGATATTAATAGCCTCACATTAAGAATTTTAAATTGTGTCCATTTAATTATTTAGTATCAAGGTAAATTGTAATATAATAATAAGACTTTTGATGGGAAGTAATACTTATAAATGACAACATTTAGCTTACAAAATGCATGTTTAATTTTCATTATTTAGGTTAGAGGGATTTAACATAATTGAGCAAATAAGTAGTGATATACTCATAACACTGTCTATGCAATAAGTGTAACGAACATTGTTATTGTTATATGTAAAAAGAAACATGATACCAAGTCAAGAATCATATTAATATTTTGTTAATTTTCTATTACTGCCAGAATAATTTAGTGGAATTTGACTCACCTTAAATCAATCCAAGAATTTCGGCTTGTAGTTTTTCTAACTCTACAGGCACTTAGAAGGAAGACTAAACCCGTCCAAAGTCCTCCTTTGTCAGGATATCCTCATTAGCAGGTTTTGGCAATGGGCTGGAAGCCCGTTGGGCTGATTAGCTTGAATCATGATCCAAGACACAAAATAGGGACAAGTGGCTAGAGTTGGAAAAGTCTTATCCGACCGATAATCGGCCTGAATCCGACCTGAAGTTACTGAAAGTAACCCGAACCTGATCTGAACCAAATCGATTTTGATCCTAAGTCGACACGATTTGACTGTTTAGCATGAAAACTTGCTATTTTGCTATTTTTAATGCCAATACAAGATTAACTCGTTTATTAAATAGGTCGACCAGACCCGACCCTTATCCCAACTCTACAAATGGCTAATAGTGTAGCTGTTAGTAGTAGGGTGATGATATGTGTCATGTCGCAAGACAATTCTAAATATCTTGCATTAACTTAAATTAATGTGGTTCATGATTTAAAATTGTAGCTTTTAATGACTATACTTTATTATGAATTGAAAAACTTTAATATTCATTGGTTACACCAAAAAATACAAACTAATACCCTAATCGGAATAATCGCATCTCACATGCGAAGGCATATCATATGTATAACTTTATAAATGTGAAAATTATGTATAAAAATATGATTTTACATAATTCATAAGTTTTGACATCTTTATACTATTTAATCATCTCATTTTTTTCAATTTAATTTGTGATAATATACATTTTAAGTGAAAATAAGACACTTAAAAGGGGTCTTATAATAAGATATTTATCATTTTAAGTGCCCCTTGGATTGAAAGGCAAAGTCTATTGCATGGTAGTTAGACCGACCGTTCTTTATGGATCGGAATGTTGGCCTCTAAAGAAGACGCAAATTCAAAGGCTGATGGAGTAGAGATGAGGATGATAAGATGGATGTGTGGTTATACGAGGATAGACAGAATTAGAAATGGAGTTATCAGGGACTTAGTTAAAGTAACTCCCATCGGAGATAAGATGAGAGAAACAAGATTGCGATAGTTTGGTCATGTGAAAAGGAGGAGTGTGGACGCTCCAGTGAGGATATATGAGAGGATCAACATCCCCGAAGGCAAAAGAGGGAGGGGACGACCGAAGAAGAGCTTGGATGAGGTGATTAGAGAAGACTTGAAAGTTGTCAGTTTGACGGAAGACCTGACTCAGGATAGGAAGTTGTGGCGGGATAGGATTAAAATCGTACATCGCTGAGAGGTTTTTTTTTTTTTTTTTCCCCGTATGCGTTGTTTGTATGCAAGTTGTACTGTCTTCGGAGAAGAGTTCTCGTTTGCTTACTGCTGGTTGTTCAGGTATATAACCCTTCTCTAATATATTGTCCTTTTATTTTATAGTTTCAACAACTGATCTTTTTAATATATCTCAGTCATCTCTTGCTATAGAATCTTTCTGCTTTAAAATGTTTTCCCTTTAAATGTTTTTACAAAATCTTTCTTTTATAAAATATTTTCACAAAATCCTTTTTGTGGGTCTTTTGGAATCAGTTTCTCTACGGGTAGGAACGCCAGTAGAGGTAAGGCTGCCTACAATTGGATCTCCCCAGACCCCGCGAAAACAAGACCCACACTAAAAGTTGCTGCTGTTGTTGTTGTTGTATCATTTTACATTAGTAGGAATATCTCATGGTGCAAAACAGGTATTACTCCGAAAGTTCTAGGATTAGTTAAGAATGAGGATGCAAGTGATGTGACATGGAAATATTATACCCGAACCAACCCATCAAGTCGACCATCAATGAGTCAAGTGGCAGCAACGCCGGAAGAGAGCATTAAGTGATTTAAGTGATATTAAGTGTTTTTTTCTTACTTTAAATTTAGTCTTTCCATTTGTAGAGTTGGTTTTTACTCTCTTCCTTTTGTAGAATTTCAATAAATTTAATTCGCATTCATCATATTTGGCATAAAATTGTTGATTAATTAAACTGCGAGCTTTTAATGGATGTCAATTCGTCGGATATCATCTATGGTAATAGGTAAGATGTTTTCCACAAGAAAGTTATACTAGATCTACGAATCTCCTTCCTAAATGTTGCATCAAGAAACAACGAGTGAGTGAAGACGAGCGATCAATGTATTAGCAATTAGTTTGAACTAGAGATATATTCTATCATTTTAGATGTGTATTCATTTGAATTTGATATCTATTGTAAGTGTCATATGACTTTTAATCAATGAATTTACCTTTCTTTGCCAAAAGAAAAAAGAAGAGAATTTGATAGTACTCAAATATGGGTTAAAAATGTTTGTATTTTTTTTGGATCTGGGTTAAAATTTGAAAAAACCTAATAAATAGATATGAGTGTTATGTTAAATATTCGATGAGTATGGAAAATGTATGGGCAATTTCAAAAATGGTTAAAATTGAGGGCATAACTCAACCTAGCTCATTGCCACCCATACACTTTGTACACAGAGAGGACGGGCTACATGTACGAAATACTATGTACTCTTAAGAGCACATGTTTTCATATCCTACATGTATTGGCTATGTTTGACAAATAATTTTTAATAGTTTCTCCATGAAAATAGATTTTTGTTAGGTTTTCAACCATTTTACTCAATGAATGGCTTACTTTGAAAAAGCTATTTACAAAAAATTTAAGTAGTTATTTAGGATTAGTTTTTAGAAAATTAGCCTTTTGTCTTACATGTTTATTAGAAACAACTACTTCTACGAAATATTTTTTTAGAAAAAGTTAATGTGATTAGACTAGCTAACAAATAATTGGCAAACAAAAATATGTTATTTTTCTAAATGTATTTGTTATATAGACTAGCTATTTTAATAAATTGTGATTTTTGTGAGTATATGCTCCTATAAATATGATATAGGCCTTGTTCGGTAACAGTATTTTGGGTAGCGTTTAGCGTTTTGACCAGGTCAATACGCTAATTAGTTAATTTTTAGTATTCGGTAAACTAATATTTTGACTAACATTTCAAGTGGCATTTAGCGTTTTAAGCAGCGTTTTTGAAAAGCTAATAGTATTAACATTCGATATTTAAAAGTAGCGTTTCATATTTTTTAGCCAAAAAATATCCTTTAAAAATTTTATCTTTGAAAATTATCTATATCCTTTTATGTCAATTTACGTGAATCAACTAGCATAACTGCTAAATTTATCGAACACATTAGTTTCAACCGCTAGTCTAAACAGCTATCCACTAACAGCTAAATTAGAAACGCTATCCGCTATTTAAATAGCTATCCGCTACCTGAACCACTATACGCTACCTAAACAGCTAATTTTGCCGAACAGGGTCATAAACTTTAAAAGATAGAACATGCAGCAAAGATTAAGACAAACTGTTTCTATATTTTTAAAATGAAATACCTAAAAAGTCAAGTATACAGGCACAAGCACATGATCAAAACTAGATCAAACCGACTTAACACAGATACATCACTCAAGTGATGGCCCTTGTACTCAAAAGACATGGGATTGAAAATATCGTCTTGGGTGGTACGGCTACATTTAGGAGGTGGCGGTGGGGAGGTATGTTATTCTAAGACGTTGCTATAGATATAAAGGCTATAGATGTGGAATTAGTACAAAGGCTTAACCTTCCTCCAATACCATAAAGAGATTTAAGAAGGGAACGAAAATATGTAAATATTAAATTTCACCACCCAAGAAACATTATACAAGAAAGATATATATACATAGCTGAGCAAATCAAGCTTCCCCAAACTCTATTTGGCAAGAAATCACAAACAACCTTACCTTAGGAAAGAGGGGAATCCTCTATCATCTAAGTTCCTGATTTACATATAGTACTTCCATAACATATATATGTATATATTATTCTCCATAATATTTTCAATAAAAATTTAAAAATATTAGTTGATTCAACAATCAGCGCAAATAAATAATAAGATAACCATCACATATATGAGAACCGAATGATCTACTTGTCAGATTTTACAAAACCATCCTAAAATGCAGGAGTCAAAGGCCCCGAGCGACCTCCCAACCGTTCTTGATTGACCCGTCTCTCCCTCCCATTTCCTCTCTTTCCGCCACTCCTTTTCCAATGGGAAACAAACACAATTTTACACAAACAAAGTTTAAGTTTTTACAGGCAAATTCGTGGAAGCCCAGCAACCAACCATGCTCTTTGCTCCTCTCTCTCGTTTTTTAAGACCTCATTGATGTCTTTTCACGAAGAACCAACAACTGCCCTCGGTTGAAGAAGGATCAGAGAGAAAGTAGGAGAAGGCTCTGCTTCAACCCAGATTCATAGAAGAAGAAAGGGAGCAATCACGGCTTTTCTTGGGATCTACGTTTGTACCACGCGCCGCCACGAACTCCGCCTTAAGAACGTTCATTTTCTGAGGGTGGCAGAAGTGGAAACGACCAGAACACACTCCCCTCACGGCGGCAGGGGCGCCCTCCCCTCCGACGGCGGCTGCCCTTCAGATCTCCTCTTTCTTGCCGGCGGTGGTGCGCACGATTTTTGAAGATTACCCTTTTCTGCTTTTGCCTTTAATTTATCTGGGTAGCTCTTAGAATTTGGTAATTTGATTGCTTTTTTGAGGAATTTGTCAAAGGTCGAAAATGGGGGTTTTCGAGAGGAATCTGACAATTAAGAGGGTTCCGACGGTTTTGTCGAATTACCAGGAGGAGGATGGTGGTAGCGCTTCGGAGAACATCGGCTGTGGCCGTAATTGCCTTGGAAAATGCTGTTTGCTTGGTATGTTTCTTTCTGCAGCTCATCGTTTTTTTTGTAATTTCTGTCGTGTGGCTTCTAATTTCATGGAAGATTATACGGCAAGTTGATGGGCTGGTTTGTTCTTCTGTTGATTATCTTGATCATGTCACCTTAGTTGATTTATATAGATTCTATGAGTTTGACTTGATACTGTTTTCATACATTGATTAAATTCATTCTCATAGTATCCTGATTCTGGGTTGTTCTTTTGTTGGATTGGTGGTTATATTTTGTCTGATTGATGATTGTAATTTTTCAGTTTGATTACGTTGCTCTTTGCTTTCACGTTATGCTCCTTTTTTCCGGTATTGGTAGGTTAAGGCCCATTTCTCATGAGGACACTCGCCCCGGGGGGGGGGGGGGGGGGTGGCCTAAAGGGAGGGGCAAGGGCCAGGGGAACTCCCCGTTGCTTTATTAGAATTTGAACTGGGCGACCTTGTTGGAAGGTATGACATATGCCATAAGACTACCCTTGGTTGCTTTTGAGTTTTGACTATAGGACGGATATTATACAGATGACTTTCGGAGAGAGCCGGAGGGGGGGGGGGGGAGTTCTGTTAGCTTTATTTTTGAACTAGTGGTGAAACATATTGGAGGGACATTGAATGTGTTAGTGTGTCCTATGGGTCACCCGCCAAACGAAAACAGTCTTGGTGAGGGATGCTCTGAGTGAGTTAAATGCATGCCAGCAATCTTACCCGACTGCTGAATTACAGGGAGGCTATTTACTGAACGCTAGATTTGAACGACATTGACTGCTTACTTCTCCATGACAAAACAGTCAGAGGACTGATTATTAGTAATAGGTAGTTTTTCGCATCTGTTGAAAATAAGTTAGCAGCTATGTAGTTCAGTGTTCAAAGATATGCGAAGCTGATGGTTTTCTCATGTATTTGTCTAAGATAGAAGGTGCATGAATGAGGTGATCGGTTAGAGCTCTCTTCATTGTTTCTTTTTCTTCGTGCTTAGAGACCAGTACCTATGTGGCTGTGTCATGCTTTCTGTCTAATTGGAAGTCCTTTTCGTTGACCACTTTTGGTATCATATTCAGTGTTGAGGCTTCCTTTGTACTCTTACAAGAAAGTTGATCAAGATGTGAAGGAAAATGGCTCTGCATATCCAGCTGATCAGAAGCCGCCTATTTCTTTCCTTCATGATTTGTTGCTGGGACAGTGGGAAGACCGGGTGCGGAGAGGTCTCTTCAGATATGATGTAACCCTTTGTGAAACCAAAGTTATTCCTGGGAGATATGGATTTATTGCCCAGCTAAATGAGGGACGGCACCTGAAGAAACGACCCACTGAATTTCGGGTTGATCAGGTTCTTCAGCCATTTGATGATAACAAGTTCAATTTTACTAAGGTTGGTCAGGAAGAAGCACTTTTCAGGTTTGAACCTAGTAATGACTGCATGGCACATTACTTCCCAAGCGCACCTGTCTCGCCAGAATCAAATTCACCCAATATTATCGCTATAAATGTAGGTTTATCATCCCTCACGTTCCCTGATGTTAATTATTCTCTTGTTCTAAATGGCTCTGTCGTTTATGTGGACATTAATGTAACAAGAATTTCTTGTAGTTTGCTCACTGTGGATTTGGTTTGACTGCCAGGTGAGCCCGATAGAGTATGGACATGTTCTTTTAATACCTCGGATCTTTGATTGCTTGCCTCAGATGATTGATCATGCAAGCTTCTTGACTGCTCTTTGCTTTGCTAAAGAAGCCGCTGACCCTTTCTTCCGAGTTGGCTACAATAGCTTGGGTGCCTTTGCTACAATTAATCACCTGCACTTCCAGGTAATGATTTAGCATAAAAATTAAGGTAATTAACAACGCAATACCCATTTGGTTGGGGAATGTTATAAGTTATAACTTTATTAAAAATTGACAGGCATACTACTTACAAGTGCCATTCCCATCCGAGAAAGCACCGACTCAAAAAATATCTGAAGCCAAGGGCATTCCTAATCATGGAGTAGTGATCTCACAACTGTTAAAATACCCTGTTCGAGGGCTTGTGTTTGAGGGTGGCAACACCATCAAAGATTTATCTGATGCAGTAGCCAGTTCTTGCATTTGCCTGCAGAGTCGTAATGTCCCTTTCAATGTTCTCATCTCTGACTGTGGAAAGAGGGTATATTTGTTCCCTCAGGTAGGTTTCTTATCCTTTTGCACAGTAATTGTTATTGTACTTGTTGGGCTCTTCTATATTTCTTTGCATTCGTATCTTGTTCTGTAAATTATCAGCCATCATATGGTATGTGCTCATCATGGTGTCACACAATGCTTCTTAAACTTCTCCTTGCAAAAGTTGAGTATGCAAACACAGGAGGCGTCAGACTGGGCTACCTCTGAAAATTTGTGCTTTAGTCTAGAATTACCAATTAAGGCCTTGTTCTCTCTGTTGGTAAATCCCAGTTTACCAACTTCAGCCCACTTCAACCCCCTTCAACCCACTTCACGAACTTAACAAAAAATACCAACGTCAACCAACTTCAACCCACTTCCACCTACTTCAACCTACTTTAACCCACTTCAATAAAAAAAAAAATCCACTTCAACCAACTTCGCCCATTTCCTAACTCCTATTTCCTAACGAAAGGAGCAGGCCCTAAGTTTATCTGGCCCAAGTTTGCTAGGGGTACTTGAACCAAAGCAAAAAGGCTGAATAACATGGGTGTCAACAATATCCTGTGATCTGCTCCTTGCTACCTGTTGCATGTTTTTGGTTGCCTGTGGACCGGGTACATTTCTAATGACCTTGAGTGGTCAATTGATGTCAAGAATGTCACACTTCCATTTGGTGTACTCAATAATCATTGTTAGGATCAGCAGAAGTATTTTGGCCTGGTTTAGCTGGAACCTTCACCTCCCCCCCCCCCCCCACCCAAAAAAAATAAAATCAGGATCTAGTCCAGTCTAGTTCTCAGTTCTCACTAATCTGATAGTAATACATCCATTCCAGGCAATGATCTGATTGTTTACCTGAGTTTATTATTATTCTGGATTACAGTGCTATGCTGAGAAACAAGCACGAGGGCAAGTGAGCCAGGACATACTGGGCACTCAAGTGAACCCAGCAGTTTGGGAGATCAGTGGACACATAGTCCTGAAGAGGAGAGAGGATTTTGACAATGCTTCTGAGGAGTATGCATGGAAGCTTCTGTCTGAGGTTTCTCTATCAGAGGAGAGATTCACATTGGTGAAGAAGATAGTATTGGAAGCATCAGGGTTGCAAGAGATTTGTGCTGATGCTAATAACATAAAAAAAGATGCGGAACAAGGTACTCTCCGAGAGCTTTATGGCCCAGCTCCATGTTTGCTGAAAGATCATGGCTTTGCAGTGAGGTAAAGCTGAGATACAGCCAATACAGTGTTTTAGTTGCTTTAATAAGTCTACTGCTAATAGACTTCTACTGGGTGTATGTTTGGGTTTCTTAGTTGCAGACTCAGATTTGGCATGATAGGCAGTGCTTTTGGTTGGATACTAAGCACTAGCTTCTGTAGAATAAGCCAAGGTACCATAATACATGCGTGTTTCGGCACACTGATGTTTCTCTGGAAGCATCTTTGTTTCAATGTACATATATGCAATGATATGGTAATGAACTGGCTTGTACCGACTGTTGTGTATCTTTGACCCCTCCCCTCCCCCCCCCCGCCCCCGCGCCACCCCTCCACCGGGGATAAAAAAGAGAGGTTTCAGGGGCCTCTAATCGCCTTCTTTTTTTTTGGGGGGGAGGGAGGGGTTTGGGGGGTCGGGTTCAAGTGTCAGGCTAGCTGCTGTTGAACCTAGGCCAATGTATGCTTCTGTTGTTTGCTGTCTTCCTGTTTCTGAGAGAACTGCCTGCATCTTCTCTCTTATTCACTACAGAGGTGATACCTGTGATGGGTTTTAGAAGCATCTGATGTGCTAGATTTTATTCTTTTGGGGACAATTTTCTCATCCTGACATTCATGATTCATGAGCATCGCTCTCCACCAGTGGCCCCAGCTATCAAATCAGATGGTACAATAATTGAGGTTTTGAGGTATGTTGACCTTATTTTTTGTGTTAATGGGACCAAAAAAGAGCGCAAATTCTTTACTGAAATATATGTGACAAGATCGCTTTGGAAATTGAGACACCATGATAACTTGTTTGAAAATGTGCTTGCCACATACATATATAAATATATATTCCTTGTCAAACAGATATAAATATATATTGGCTGAATATTTGATTTACGGATAGCCCAAGGGACGCCCACTATTTGAGTAGATTGCTTAAACTTAGTGTCTTTTTTTGTTTTTGGCCCTCGTAGGAAGGGAGTGGATATGAAATAGGAAGAAATGAAACGGAGTGGGAGGGAATTGCATTGAGTAGGAATTGGAAGACAATAATATTTTTGTTGTAGGAGTGGAAAGGAATAGAAATGAGTAATAAAGAGTGATATTTATTTTTAATGAGTGGGGGGTTAGAAATGCGGCCCTAGGCCGAGCGTACCTCCATTCCTTATAGTCAAGGCCTTGAACTTGAGTTACTGAAATTTCCAAAGGCCAAAAAAAAAAAAAAAAAAAGAAAGAATCTTGGAGTATAATAGGTCTAGCTTATATTGCGTGCACACTGGGGTACGTTGAGTGATACGGAATCAAACCCTTTTTCCTGCGCAATATGATACCCAGATTTTGGCCCGTCACGGATCATTTCTTATGAACAGTGAGTTTAATAGTCATCGCTATCTTTTTCTATTTTATAGTATAAGAAATAAGAATATTTTGAAAAGTGGCTGTTGAGTTGGATTTTGCTTTTATTTATATTTGTATTATATTATTGTTTGTGACTCAAATTTTTTTTAAAAAAAGTGGATATTTTACATAAGTATTTTATTAATTAGTCCAACATGATTTAAAATTGAAAAAATTATCCTAACAACTTTTTTCAGTTGCATCCAGAAAACAAGGTTTAGAAAAGTCATGAGTTGCTCAAATGGTATCAATGGATTTAAATAGAGAAAATAGAACTAGTTTCTCGGCATGATATTTAATGAATCATGATGATTTAAACATACTAAAATATAAAGTTTAAAAATAGGATGTGGCAAACACGGGTGTATAAAACATGGGTGTATAAAACATATACTCCCTATGTCCTGTTCTATTTGCTTATGCTTTTTTTTTTTGTGGATTTTCTAAATCATTTCCATAGTTTCTTAATGTAAACAATTAATAGGAGTGTATTTTCTTCTATGCCCTAATAACAATGGATAACAATTTCTGAAAAAAGAAAATGAATAACAATTAATTACATTATAAGATTAAAAAAAAAAAAGTGTAAGAAGCTATAATGATGCTAGAGACAAACTAGAGGCGGAGCAACAACCCTTTTCTTCGCGGTCCGTGTCCGTCGGTGGGAGGTGTGGAAGAACAATTTCGGCACCGGGAAAGTGGTGGGTGTTTGGCTATGGGTTGGGTTTTGCGATTAGGGAGGGATTCGGTGGCCAAGGAGCTGAAACAACGGTTGGGGTTTACCGAACTGATGACAGAGGAGCTTATGCTCTCCAACAAGCATCGGATGCGGACTATCATATTGTATCGTTGAAGGCGACAATATGGCTATTATGACTAAGTTCAAGAGGAAATCTAATTTAAACTATGATTTAGGTTTATTTGTACGTTGATGAAATTTTAACTCTGCTCTAAGGGCCTATTTTTTTCGTGGGTAAATTTGGTGGGTAAAAGGATGAAGTGGGTTGAAGTAGGTTGAGGTAGGTTGAAATCAGTTGAATTTTTTTATGTGATAAATTGAACTTGGTTAAAATAATAAAAGTGGGTTGAAGTAGGTTGAAATTGGTTGAAATAGGTTGAAGTGGGTTGAGGTTGGTATATTGAAATTAATCCACGAAAAGAACATGCCCTAAATGTTTTCATTTTATGTACTAGTCACTTGTTGAGCATGAGCAAAACAGGGTAATCTATTCTCTTGCCCATTTTCAACTTTTTGAGATTGGGGAGTGTCTTTGGCTACGGAGTGATGTATGCATAGGGGTGTAACTGATATGACTCGATAAGCGACCAAGCTGCCTAAGTTCAAGCCGAGCTTGGTCAAATCAAATTCAAGCCCAACTTTGACCGAGCAGAGTATTTGCTAAATGTACTGGACCTGAGTTTTCACAGTGGATTTCTTTATTTTATAATTCGAATCTTCACACAACTTAACTTGAAAATTATTGAAAAACTCTTTACTTTATAATACCGCAATCCCTACTCATGGAAAAAATATCAAGTATATCCTTTAATATTAAACTATGAACATCCAAACTAATATAAAGTCTATATATACGTACCAACGTGTAACAGCCCACGACCACCCGCCATCGAGGTATTGTCCGCTTTGGGGCTACACTGCTCACACCAGGGCACGCTTACCCTGAGTCCAGTGCACCCCTCACGGTTTTGTCTTCAAAAGGAGCCTCGATGGGTTGAGGTTTTTCCACGCTTATAAGACGTGGTTGGTTCCCCTCAACTTCCGATGTGGGATACCTTCATCCACCCCCCTCTCAGGAGCCTAGCGTCCTCGCTGGCACACCGGGTCGGGTCCATGACTCTGATACCACTGTAACAGCCCAGCACCTTTCCCGCTTGTGATATTGTCCGCTTTAGGCCCTCGGCCCTCACGGCTTTAAAGTGCGTCACAAGGGTGAGGTATCCAGCCCCTTATAAGGAAGCTTTCGTTCGCCTCACCTGCCGATGTGGGACTGGCTCTCCAGTCGTACCCCCTCTCAGGGGCCCGGCATCCTCGATGGGTTGAGGTTTCCCCACGCTTATAAGGCGTGGTTCGTTCCCCTCAACTCTCGATGTGGGATACCTTCATTCACCCCCCTCCCAGGCCTTGTTCAAAATTATCCATTTTCATTTCCTCGGTGGCGACCTGGTTTGGTGCGAAGCGACTGAGCTCATTAAATTTCGCGGCGTATTCTATTACGCTCATTTGCCCCTGCTTCAGGCGTAAAAACTCTTGCTCCTTAGCCCTTTTCATGTCCCGAGGATAATATTGGGCATCCATCATAATCCTCAGCTGCTCCCAAGTCAAAGCCGGTGCTCCAGCTTGGGGTTTGACAGTCCTCCACCAAAATTCGGCCTCTTTCTCAAATTGATGGGTCGCTAGGCGTACTTTAAAACCTTCGGGGCAGTCCATGACATCGAATAGGTTCTCCATTCTTCTCAACCACTCCTCATATGCAAGGGGGTCGGTTCCACCAATGAACCTAGGTGGCTTTAGCTTGTTAAATTGGCAAATCATGTCCAAGGCGGTTGGCTCCGCCACCGGGTCCCTTCCAACGCGTCACGGCCGTCCACCACACTACCTGTCGCCCTCCACTTCTCACGGCCAAGACGACCCAAAACACGCGTCTTCCCGGCCTGAAACCGGCCACCCATGTACTGGAATCCGACAACCCACACCCCACTCGACCTCCCCTATAAATTGGGGGCCGAATTTGAGTCAAAACCGACCAAAAACGCCACAAATTCGTGAGATAACGTCTGGGTTTTGCGAGCAATCGGGCTGGGATTCGGGTTCAACAGATTAGGGCATGCCTTTGCTGTTGTTTGAGTTGAAATTTGATTAATCCAAGTAAGTGTTTCTCCCCTCCTAAGCTATTCCTATTTTCGAAAATGTTTTTCAACAGATTGATGTTGCATGTCAGATTAGGGTTGGCTAAATTCGTTGGAAATGTCAAGAAGTGAATTATATATGTTTAGTTTCGATTCAATTAGTTAATTTATGCCTGAAATTGTAATTCGAAGTGAATTATATAAGTTTAGCTTCGATTCAAATTAATTTAATTAATGTATGCCTGAGAATTTAATTCGAACTAAGTCATGCATCTTTAACACCAAGTTTAGTAAATTTAATTAATGTGTGGTTGAAGGGTCGACTTGAATAGGTAACTACGACATGGCAAATGATTGCCTAAAGTTGTATTATGCTTTAATGACATAAAAAGAGATTGAATGATAACCTCGATTTAATAAACGGATACCATGAGACGCATTATACTTAAAGGGGCCTAAATAGGTTCGATTAGTAATTTCGATGTAAATAACGAATGTTTGGATTCGCATTACGTCTAAATGACCTAAATGGATTCGAATAGTAACAGCGATATGATAAACGAAAATTTAGAGTCGTAATATGCATAAATGACCAAATTAGCCCACACGGTGAATTGTGTCATGCCTAAATAAAGACTAGACTCATGTTATGCTCAAATGACGTAATAGGCTAAATGTAACTTAGAGTCAATGAATGAATACCCGAATCAACGCTTGTCTATTCAGCTGAATTATGCCTATACAATAACTTTAGACATAGTATTTGGATGTCGAGCTGAACATGTTTGCGACCCCCTAACCACCATACATGAATGCAATCATGTTTCATGCATAGTTGGTGGACGTTCATTTTAAGTTAAGTTCGTATGAATGCTTATATATATATATATATATATATATATATATATATATATATTATATATATATATATATATATATATCTATATATATATATATGTGTGTATATATATATATATATACAGATATATATATATATATATATATATATATATATATATATATATATATATATATATATATATATATATATATAAATATATAAATATATATATATATATATATATATATGCATGTTTATAATCGTTGGTTGCAGCGCTCTGCTAATTACTGGTTGTTTAATCGGTAAGTCCAGCCTGTAACAGCCCACGACCACCCCCCATCGAGGTATTGTCTGCTTTGGGGTTACACAGCTCACACCAGGACACGCTCACCCTGAATCCAGTGTACCCCTCGCGGTTTTGTCCTCAAAAGGCGCCTCGATGGGTTGAGGTTTCCCTACGCTTATAAGGCGTGGTTCGTTCCCTTCAACTCTCGATGTGGGATACCTTCATCCACCCCCTCTCAGGGGCCCGGCGTCCTCGCTGGCACATCGGATCGGGTCCATGGCTCTAATACCACTGCAACAACCCAGCACCTTTCCCGCTTGTGATATTGTCCGCTTTGGGCCCTCGGCCCTCACGGCTTTAAAATGCGACACAAGAGTGAGGTATCCAGCCCCTTATAAGGGAGCCTTCGTTTGCCTCACCTGCCGATGTAGGACTGGCTCTCCAGTCGCACCCCCCTCTCAGGGGCCCGGCGTCCTCGCGGGCACACCGACACGGGGCTAGCTCTGATACCACTGTAACAGCCCACGACCACCCGCCATCGAGGTATTGTCCGCTTTGGGGCTATACAGCTCACACTAGGGCACGCTCACCCTGAGTCCAGTGCACCCCTCACGGTTTTATCCTCAAAAGGCGCCTCGATGGGTTGAGATTTCCCCACGCTTATAAGGCGTAGTTCGTTCCCCTCAACTCCCGATGTGGGATACCTTCATCCATGTAACAGCCCACGACCACCCGCCATCGAGGTATTGTCCGCTTTGGGGCTACACAGCTCACACCAGGGCACGCTCACCCTGAGTCCAGTGCACCCCTCACAGTTTTGTCCTCAAAAGGCGCCTCGATGGGTTGAGGTTTCCCCACGCTTATAAGGCGTTGTTCGTTCCCCTCAACTCCCGATGTGGGATACCTTCATCCACCTCCCTCTCAGGGGCCCAGCGTCCTCGCTGGCACACCGGGTCGGCTCCATGGCTCTGATACCACTGTAACAGCCCATGACCACCCGCCATCGAGGTATTGTCCGCTTTGGGGCTACACAGCTCACATCAGGGCACGCTCACCCTGAGTCCAGTGCACCACTCACGGTTTTGTCCTCAAACGGCGCCTCGATGGGTTGAGATTTCCCCACGCTTATAAGGCGTGGTTCGTTCCCCTCAACTCCCGATGTGGGATACTTTCATCCACCCCCCTCTCAGGGGCCCAGCGTCCTCGCTGGCACACCGGGTCGGGTCCATGGCTCTGATACCACTGTAACAGGCCACGACCACCTGCCATCGAGGTATTGTCCACTTTGGGGCTACACAACTCACACCAGGGCACGCTCACCCTGAGTCCAGTGCACCCCTCACGGTTTTGTCCTCAAAAGGCGCCTCGATGGGTTGAGGTTTCCCCACGCTTATAAGGCGTGGTTCGTTCTCCTCAACTCCCGATGTGGGATACCTTCATCCACCCTCCTCTCAGGGGCCCAGCGTCCTCGCTGGCACATCGGGTCGGGTCCATGGCTCTGATACCACTGTAACAGCCCACGACCACCCGCCATCGAGGTATTGTCCGCTTTGGGGCTACACAGCTCACACCAGGGCACGCTCACCCTGAGTCCAGTGACCCCTCCCGGTTCTTTTTTTTTTATCCTCCAGCGGCCTCGATGGGTTGAGATTTCCCCACGCTTATAAGGCGTGGTTCGTTCCCCTCAACTCCCGATGTGGGATACCTTCATCCACCCTCCTCTCAGGGGCCCAGCGTCCTCGCTGGCACACCGGGTCGGCTCCATGTCTCTGATACCACTGTAACAGCCCACGACCACCCGCCATCGAGGTATTGTCCACTTTGGGGCTACACAACTCACACCAGGGCACACTCACCCTGAGTCCAGTGCACCCCTCATGATTTTGTCCTCAAAAGGCATGTCGATGGGTTGAGATTTCCCCATGCTTATAAGGCGTGGTTCATTCCCCTCAACTCTCGATGTGGGATACCTCCATCCACCCCCCTCTCAGGGGCCCAGCGTCCTTGCTGGTACACCGCGTCGGGTCCATGGCTCTGATACCACTGTAACAGCCCAACACCTTTCCCGCTTGTGATATTGTCCGCTTTGGGCCCTCGGCCCTCACGGCTTTAAAACGCGTCACAAGGGTGAGGTATCCAGCCCCTTATAAGGAAGCTTTCGTTCGCCTCACTTGTCGATGTGGGACTGGCTCTCCAGTCGCACCCCCCTCTCAGGAGCCCGGTGTCCTCGCGGGCACACCGACACGGGGCTGGCTCTGATACCACTGTAACAGCCCACGACCACCCGCCATCGAGTTATTTTCCGCTTTGGGGCTACACAGCTCACACCAGGGCACGCTCAGCCTGAGTCCAGTGCACCCCTCACGGTTTTGTCCTCAAAAGGCGCCTCGATGGGTTGAGGTTTCCCCACGCTTATAAGGCGTGGTTCGTTCCCCTTAACTCCCGATGTGGGATACCTTCATCCAAATCATTGTAACACCCCCAGCCCCTCGGGCCAGAAGCGTTACGCTTTCGTAACTTCTTACTTAAATTCTGGGGTGAAACGGACAGAGTTTCCCCTAAAAATTGACCGTTTCCAGGCTAAAAGCCTTATAATAAAACCCTGTAAATCAACGGAAGCGTAAAACATTTAAAAGAAACTCAACGGCTACACGTCGGAGTTCATAACTCAACGAGCCACTCACTCGAAGTACACCAAACAGAATAGTTCATTAATAAAGAGGAAATGAAAGGTACAACTCAACGATTCACACAACTAGGGTTTTACAATGATGGTATCAGAGCCATGGACCCGACCCGATGTGCCAGCGAGGACGTTGGGCCCATGAGAGGGGGCGGATGAAGGTATCCCACATCGGGAGTTGAGGGGAACGAACCACGCCTTATAAGCGTGGGGAAATCTCAACCCATCGAGGACGCCGGGCCCCTGAGAGGGGGTGCGACTGGAGAGCCAGTCCCACATCGGCAAGTGAGGCGAACCAAGGCTTCCTTATAAGGGGCTGGATACCTCACCTTTGTGACGCGTTTTAAAGCTGTGAGGGCCGAGGGCCCAAAGCGGACAATATCACAAGCGGGAAAGGTGCTGGGCTGTTACACAACGGAACATAGACTATTCATCGTCCAAAATACCTAAACGAGCTCTAGTGAATCAAGTGGAGCTGAGTCGAACCTAACGAGGCGCGGGCTTGATTCGATAGGTATCTTAGTTGAACCTAACTTTAGTCAAACCAAACTCGAGCCAAACTTCAACCAAGTTGAACTCAAGTAGAGGTGAAAAAACCTAATCCGACACGATAATGCGACTCGAACCTGACCTGAAATGACTGAGAGAAACACGAACCCGACACGAACTGAACTGATTCCGACCCGAATTTGACACAATTTGACCATTTAGCCTCAAAATATGTTATTTTTCAATTTTAAATTAATCTAAAATATTTTTAAAAAGACACAAAATTAACTCATTTATTAAATGAGTAGATTCGAATTGACCTGTTATCCAACTCTAAACTCAAGAGCTCGCCAAGCAAGCTTGACTCCTTTACAACTCTAATTATTACTGCGAACATTGAGATGGTCCATACATAAAAAGCCCCCTCCTCCAATAAAAAATAAAATAAATAAGTGTACTTTTCAGTGGTTGATGAGTCAAATTGTCAAAGATAATAAGAACATTCATTTATCTCGGGGACTTTAATTTCCATAAATTATTAACATTAATTTTTTTTTTAATGGTGAATATTAGTCAAGCGCCTAGTCCTAATAAGCCAAGTGAATTTCAAGAACATTGACCACCGAATATTAGAAAATTTTCTGCTCACAAATAGCAAAAGTCATTCACGTAAGAATTAAACCTGGACCTAAGAGATGACTTCCGAAGGTTAATTTGCACACCCAATCCTACTCCAGAAATCCTTACTGATTTGCACGTTACTGCATCAAACACACAAAAGTCGCAACACCCAACCGCAACGCAGAAAAAAAGAAAATTATGTATGGCTCTCCACACGTATCCTGCTATATGTCTAAGCACTTTGCTTCAGAATTCAGCATCCACGATAGTTATCCAGAAGTAGACATGAAAGACAAATTCCAATCAATTAAAAGAGACGAGAAAGCAATTGCGAAAGGATCAAAACAGAGAGAATTAAGCAGTTAGCAAACTGTACGCAAGAAAATCATTCCAAATGCCTAGCAGTTAGCATCGTAGATTTCCACTAAGAAATTAAGTTCTCTGAAATCACTAAAAGAGAATATCTCGATAGTAAAACCACATATACACACAAACTCTTGATCAGAAACGTTAATCCTCACCGTCCAATCTCTCTCCTCATCATCGATCATTCGATCACGCGGCCATCATCTTCTTAAACTCGTCGAAATTGACATGTCCATCGCCGTCAACATCAACGGACTGGATCATCCGATTACAATCCTTGAGCGTACACTTCTCACCGAGACTCTTCAGAACAGAGTGAAGTTCACGCGCCGAGATCAAGCCATTGCCGTCCTTATCGTAGAGAGCGAAAGCCTCTCGCAGCTCCTTGGTGGAGCCCGCATTGCCGCCGGATCCGGCGTGAAACTCGGAGAATTCGCTCAGATCGACGAATCCGTCGCCGTCTTTGTCCATCTGCTCCATCATGCGCTTCACCTCCTCCGGCGAAGTCTCCGATCCCAAGGCTTGGAGAAGTTGCCGGAGCTCCACCGCCGATATCTTGCCGTCGCCATTAGTGTCGAATTTCTGGAAAACTTTCTTCACTTCGTCGGTGGAATTCTTCGCCATTGGAGGGGGTTGAGATGGAGGAGAGAGAATGAAGAGGGGAGAGCAAAGTGAGCAGAAAGAAACGAATTCTGTCGTTCCCCTTTTTACGGGGGAAGTGGGGCGGTTGCTTTATAGAGGAGGGAGTCACTTGTTCGTTGGTTTGGGTTTAAACGTTCTTTTCATGGTTGGTTTTGGTTTTTTGAAAGTATCTTATTTGTGTTTAAATTTTCTTTTTGTTTTTTTCTCGTTGGTTTTGTTTGTTTGTTTGTTTTTTGGGAAGTATTTTATTTTAAAATTGGGAAGCTGCCAAATTGTATGTTTGTGGTGCAGGTATCTGGAGTTGGGCATTACGCGGCGTTGGCACTTTTTGCGGGAGACGTTGTAGTTTGTCGCATTTCATTATGAACATCTGTTGCCTCAATCAATGTCTCAACCAGCAAATTAGTATTAAAAATATCCATACATATTGGTTCAAGTAATTTAATATTTATTTTTTTAAATAAGATTTTAGATTTGAATGTTGTGAATAAAGACAATCTGTAATAAGAAAACTCTATCTCTTATTAGGCTAACAGTAATTTGACTCTAGTAAAAAAATCGTAAACTACCTACCGCTCCATAGAAGCAAAACAGATGAAATTTATAGAGACATTTTGTTTTAATATCAAAAAAAAAATAATGTATAAAAATTGTAGATTTAAAAACAGAGGCCCAAAGACCAAAAAGAAAATACAAAAATAATGCATAAAACTTGTTCTTTGAACTTGTAAAGTTATTTAGAACGTCAACAATCTTACCACCTCAACAGTGCAACTAACAACAATCACGGTCCATCAAAAACAGTTCCAGGAACTCAACAAAAATAAGACTACAAGCCAACAACATAGGGATGATGCAGCAACAACACGACCATTACGTACGCACCAACAACCAACCAGCCATACTTTGTCACAAGAAAGAGGAACATGATCAATTGACTCATAATGCATGCATCTTGGCGCGTCCCACATTATTTAACTCGCATGAGTAATGCTCTTTCTAAACAGCAAGGTCTTAGTATCGAAGTTCCTCCAAAGGATACCTTCCCCAGGTCTAATTAAATTAAAGATTGTGCATGATAAAGATGGATACCTTCCCCAGCTAGGCTACACGTTTACAAGTGAGAGGCATTATTTGGGTGCCATTGTCCTACTAATTAAACAAATCTCTTGTGCTTGTGCTTTCTCATCAGTTGATCTGTCGAGAAATTAACCGCACATATTAAAATATCCAGGCAAGTGGGCAACTATATGTTTCATGCTTTTTTCAACTGATTATATGGTTAATTTATGGGTACATATTGGTAGGGGAAGCTGTGATAAGAGGTGGCGTTGAACAAAATTGTGGAAAATCAGTGCAGCTCCTCTTAAAAAAATTTATACAATTAATGTATAATTAATAGAAAATTAATGTATGATTAATAGAACAAAAAAAAACCTATCTTGTGAAATACTAGAACTATTCCCCTTGCGATGCAAAGGTTGAGTAAACCAATATGTCAATGTTCAGAATTATAAATTCAATCAACGATTTTTTTTTTTCATTGTTCAGATTTATTTTATTAGTTGAAGAATCTTTGTATCTATTGTTGGTTTTATCGTTTACACATGTTGTAACGCCCCGCCAGAAGGGGACGGACGCATCACAACCGTGGATGTCCGATTAAGAACACCCACAAGGCTTTCTAAACTTCTGAACCTTAATTAATCTGTTCATAGGCGATAGCAGCGGAAGCTCTTATCAAAGTCAAACTAAAGCTTGAGTAGGGTGATTCTAAAATATGCATTTACACACATACTTGAATCATATCCATCATATTCTTACATATATGCGAACTAAAAATACATTCAAAACTGTACTTACTAAACATAATCATAGCATGAACATACAACGAGGCCTACATTTTCAACTAGGTTCTTCAAAAGTTATTTCACAGCTAGTTAGCTCTCTTAATGCTCCTGTGGTCCATTTTTGCTTCCAAAACTTGAAAAATGGTGAGATCATGAGCTCCCTGAGCCCAGTAAATAACCCTTACCTTCCCCGTCGTTGCACTTTACACATTAATCGGTTAATACATAATCGCACAGTATATGTATCTTATGACATATAAACAGAACATGTCATATAACATATAGAGGACGATAAGAGAATATGCATATGCTTCAAGAATCAAAATAAACTCATACCTTTCATATCTAATTTACAAATATCATAAACGCACACAAACATATTTATGTCATGGAATGGGCAATTAGGGTAGCTTAGTCGTACTTGTCCCATACCAGGTATGATTCAAGGACCCTCGTTTTTACTTAAATCCCTAAATAAACTCTGCTGTTTATTTATTCACTAAACTAACCATGATTGTCCCATACCTATCATGTCCGTTGGGCTCATAGTCCTTATTAGAGTCGAAAAGAAAGCAAAATTTACTAAGCAACCTAATGGCCCACCCATAACTATAATTGGCACATATATCAAAGCAACTTTTTCATGAAAGTTTACGTACTTGCCATAAACATATCATATATTTCAAGATCAACCACAAGCTAGCCCATAGATATCTTGAATGACAATTCAAATTCAACTCAAATCCAAAATCCAAAACTAAGATCAAAACCAAATCCAAATCCAAATCCAAACAAAATCCAATTCCATATCATATCCAAAATTTAAATCCAAGCCAAACTAATTCCATAACACATCCAAAGTCCAAGTCCAATGTCATAACCAATTTCATAAACTATCACATGTTCTTTAATTGAATGCGAGTCTTTTTAGTTTTGGGAAAATCAACTCATAACTCACACAAAGAACCATCACAAAACACAAGGGTTGCAAACGCATCCTGGCGGATCAGGCGATGCCCACTCAAGGTACTAACCAAGGACTCAATGCTCTAGAGTACGTAGATGCCCTCAAAACACAAACTGTAGAGTCATATTCACATCCTGAAAAACCAGGGACCCATAGAGCTCTCAAATAACACAAATTGAGGAGCCAATTAGCGGACCGGATAGTGCTCACTTAAAGTACCAACAACGACCCACACAACTCCCAAATAACACAAACTAAGGAGCCAATTAGCGGACCGGGCAGTGCCCACTCAAGGTACCAACCAACGACTCACACAACTCCAAACACAAAGACAACTACTTCTGTGGCCATAGCTCTAGAACGCTCTGTAATAGCCTAAAGCAAGACATGAACCTTTTTCCCCAAAAACATAACTTAATGAAATCATATAATTGCATTTTTATTTTCAAAGAAATTCAATTCCATAATTTTAACAAAAAATAATCAAAACAGAGAATAATTCACCTCAAAATACTTTTCATAATTTTCACTAAAGCCAATCCTTCACAAAAATTGAAACAGTACTTGAAGATGCACATTAAACAGGAAAAGTTCAATCAAAAATCCATAAATCAGAAAATACACATCCAAAATTCGTAAAAATTCACCGCAAATGGCCAAGTATTATAAAGAATACATAGTAAAATTTTCATAATCTTTCAACAAGCAAATAACTTCTAAAAATTAAGACAATAACTGAATCATGCACCACAACATGGTAGTTCAATTAAAAATTCATAACTCACAAAGTATACATCCAAAATTCATGAAACTCTACTAAACATCTCCAAATAACATGTATATTCCACCATACAATTTTCACAATTTTTCTTCAACCCAATTATTCACAATAATTTAAACATCATCTGAATTTTCTCACCATATAACATGGACAACTTCGATAAAAAATTCACAACTCACAAAACACATATTAAAATCTCTTTTGCTTATTGCTTTCTCATCAGTTTACCTCTCGAGAAACTAACCGCACATATTAAAATATCTAGGCAAGTGGGCAACTCTATGTTTCATGTTTTTTTCTAACTTATTATAAGGTTTGTTTATGGGTACATATTGGTAGGTGAAGCTGTGATAAGAAGTGGTGTTGAATAAAATTGTGGAAAATCAGTGCAGCCCCTCTTAAAAATAATTTATACAATTAATGCATAATTAATAAAAAAATAATGTATGATTAATAGAACACAAAAAAAGCCTATCTTTGTGAAATACTAGAACTATTTCCCTTGCGATGCAAAGGTTGAGTAAACCAATATGTCAATGTTCAGAATTATAAATTCAATCAATGATTTTTTTTTTCATTGTTCAGATTTATTTTATTAGTTAAACAATCTTTGTATCTATTGTTGTTTTTATTGTGTGCGCATGTGCTATTTTTGTACTATTTTTACATGTCAGTGCTTATTAATGTCACTTCTAAGTAATTGACTAAGGAGAAGATGGAAGATCTTGCAGGTTATATAATAAATAAAAAAGAATTGTGTGTATGCTAAAATAATCAAAATTAATTAAAATAGTAGTTAATGTCCTAACCAATAATCCTATGATACTTGACAAAGACTTGCAAAATCGCCCAATTCTATATATAGTTATATAGATAGATAGATAGATAGTCGTGCATATGTGTAAAGTAGACCTAGAAGTTGATTTAATTTAACGTATTAGAGTTGACTTTCAACCTTATCAACGATAAACATCATCTTGCAGTATGATTGTTGGTAAAGGATATATTTCACCTTGAAGTATCAATCCTAGTTATCTGACTTAATCATCCAATGATAATCTTTTTTCTTGACCCCTTTAACAGAACTTTAAACAAATAAACAATAACAAACTAAAACTGTGAATCAACATCTGAAAATACAAAAAGGTTAGAAGATAATGGATCTAAAGAAAAAACAAAAAGGAAGATCGACGGTAAAAAGAATTATAGGGGTCGTTATCGATCTCAATACCGAATTTAGCTCCATACACTAAGAGCAAAAGTTTGTGCTAACTATTAAAAAACTGTAATATGTTTGCCTAGTATACATCAAAATACAAATAACTTACTTAAAGAAAACAAATTCTTGTATGAAACGGTCTCACAGATTTATTGTGAAACCACCTATATATGTGGCAAGACATGAAGACATTTTCCTTTCAAATTTATATGGCGGTTAATGAGCGCGTGAGATGTTTCACGATATAAGCTATTTTGAGACAATCTCACACAAGAGTTACTCTAAAAAAAAAGGCCATGAGAATAATAAATTAAATATTTCAACCGTATCAACACTTTTTTGGGGGGCACGACTGATCTCAATAGTTTTGAAAATAGAAAATTCAATGAAACAATACCAATTTTTGTACAGGGGAGAAAAAATATGAAGCATTAAAAAATTACTCCAAAATTAAAAAAAAAAAAAAAAAAACAACTCTGTGACAAAGATGGGAAGTCGGGAATTCATGATTGAGTACATTGACTGAAGTGGCAAAAAATTCATACACAAATTCATTAGGTGGTATGAGTGTTGGCCTTTGACTACTTCCAGTAGCTAATATTCAATTAGTGACTACAAGATTCTGTCTTCCTCGTGTTATCTGCAAGATTTTATTAATGATAGATAGAACGACATATAGACAACATAGATTTGTTTTTTAGTAGCAAGTCTCTTCAATTGTATGATTTGTTATCTCTTTAATTATAAGAATTTATTTTATGGTCGTTTCATTTGTCTTTGCACAATTATCTCTCTTACTTTTGAAGGGATGATAACATATTGTTACATTGCAAAGTGGCTCTTCAGTGAAGTTTAACACTTTAAATATGGTCTCTTATGTTTGAGCACACGCCCATCTGAGGGAATTACACTATATTAGCAAACTATTTTCGGGAAGATGTTATAAATGATTGGTGGATCTCTTCCATATGTTGTAAAGTGAAATAACAGGTGTGGTAAGACGAACGATCAATACACATAAAAGTGGTTTTTTGGAATATAGATTGTAATAAAATGTTTACAGTGGAATATATACTTATTCACTTCGAATGTATTTCGTAAGTACCGCATAACTATTTAATTAATGAATTCGTCCCTTATTGTGTACGAACGAAAAAGAAAGAAAGATAGGAGAAACTGTGCTAACATGTTATTATTCAAATAATTATTTATCTAAATCAATTTTTTCCCTCTCCCTACTCCTATGTGACCCCCATAACATTTACTGATATTCGCAATTAATAAGAGTATTCTCAGTCACAGTTTCATTTTTGGAACTCAAACTTGCCACATCAGCAAAAGTTTCAATTTTTTGGAACTTACATTTCATCACTTTTCTAACCCATGAAACTCTAATTAAAATTACCCAATAAAAAAATTTATCATGAATCCACTTTATAACACACAATTCCTTTTCTTAATCATATAAAAATTATATATTAATCCCCCCAAAAAAATTGAAAATATATTAAAAAATCAAAAGGTTGCCTCGTGTGGCAAAACTGAACACAGTTCCACCACGCATGGCACTGATTTGCTGCTCCTATGGCATGTGGACCATGGCCCAAATGAGACCCGCATTCATCTCCCAGATGCTGGCTACGAGTACTCTAAGACAGAACCGTCCTCCGGTGAGACTATTGGCACTCGTCTATAGGCAGAAGAAATGCTAGATAGAATTAATCCTGTGTAAGTAATTGACGGAATAACGTTCTCTTCCTTCCAAAAAAAAAAAAAAAAGAGGAAAAACGACAGCCAGAAGAATTTGCTACCATTTGGACGGACCAAGTCTTCAGCTGCTCTTTGTTGATCCCGCATAGTCAAACACTCCAAGCTCACTCCCAATCGCAAACATTAGGGTTTGATCTGATTCTGCAAAAATTTTCAATACATCTTTCGTACTCATAACCAAAGAATGGCTCTGAATCCAGCTCTTCTTCACCTCACTTCTCGCACTTCCATTCCTGAAAATTCTCCGTCTCCATTTTCCGGCGGTCCCGTCTTTTTCCGGCGAGATAATCTCGGAATAACCGCTGCTGCTTCGTTTCTCTCTTCGACGCCGGTGGGCAATTCTGGCCGCCGTCGCATCTTGCGAGGTATCCGATTTTCTTTCCCTCCAATTTTAGTATTTTTGGTTGAAATTTGGTGAATCCCGTGTTAGGCCTGCTTATTATGTAGAATGACATTAGAAGTTGTAAGGGAGTAAGAAAGTAGTTCAGGAATTAAAGAAAGAGGAGGAAAAGAATCAAAAAGTTTAATGATATGAATTTGCAAAATAACTAAGTTTCCACTTGAGTAGTACTTGTAGGTGCGTGTTTTTTGTTCAAGATTAGGAACTGGGCAAAAGCTTGGTGAAAAGTTGTGTGAAATGAGCACTTCTTTTGAATGATTTAGGTAGTTGGGTTTGATGTCCTCCTCTGCAATTTCTTTTTTTTTTCCTTTTCTGGAAAGGAGGGGGGGGGGGTTTGTCAAATTCGGCTTTAGTGCCCAAGGGATTGTTAGGATTGATTATTATGAACTTGATGAGTTTAAAAAGTTTGGAGCTGTGGCCTTCAATGTTTTATGGAAAGTTTTCGGAAGTGGGGTTTATAGAGTTACTGAAATAGTTTATCGTACTCTTTGCACCCCTGTTGCCGCTTTTCAAGCAAAGATATGGCCCTAGGCTACAGAGAATTGATAGGCAGTATAGGACCCGAGCATCTTTATAGGTTTGACGTCAGGAGGTTTTATACCCTTTTTCTCAGGAGAAGGTCTAAGTACATGGCTCGGATTCTTACCATAGATGTCTCTATATCTTCTTTTGTCTCGTATGACTCCCACATAGAAGGATCATAATTTCCCATTTATGGTGGAACTGACCGTCCATATCCATCAAATGATAGGCTCCGTTGGGCAGTCAAGTTTGGATCACAAAGGGGCCTTCCCAAGACCATTTTCCACACTTTTGATCCTTTCTTTTGTATCAAGAGGTAGGATAGTTTTCCATACCCTTTTTCCTTCCTCATTTATTCTTGACTTTATTGTTGTAGGCTCTAGCTATTCTCATCTTCTGAACCCTTATATGATCTAAGGTCAGTAGCCTCATTGTAGTCTCCTGGAGTCAAGTTATTTTGATAGGCTACTCTGAGAAACTTAACTGTGATCTCCATTGGAAGTATGGCATCGTGGCCATAGGTTGTTAAGGTTCGGAAGCCTCACCCAAACCACCATTGTCTCAATAGAAGCTTACTCATGGTCGAAATTGGCTTGCCATTGCCTCACCGTAATGTACTGGTCAGCCACCATCCAAGGACCATCAAAGAGCACATGGTCATAATCCAAACTTAACCAAGAAAAAGTAATTGCCCCTGGTCACAGAAACAGTGATTTCAGTTTCCGCTTAGACGTCTCACCATGAAGTTCTAACCCAGTCTCTTACCCAAGCACTTGATAATCAGTAATTTTTTCCAGGGCAGCCTCATCCTTCTTTTGGTTGCTTCGCTCTCCTCCCTCGACTAAGGCCCAGAAAGACAAAGATGAATCTTTTACTTTAGGTAGGAAGCAAATATGTAAAGTTTTAGCTCGTGATGGGGAACAAATGTCCACCGTGATCTTGTGCTTCTTCATTTGATGAAATAGTGGTCTGTTAACTTGTTGTAACTCCTGAAAACTGTTAATAACAAGGAGTCATTGAACTGGAAGGTGTAATGGTGAATGTGCAGCAAGATTAAGAGGAACTCTGCTGTTAGGATCTTGTCTCTGCATATTGCTTGGGCTTAGGCACGGAATATATCAGAGGGAAGGTACTGGTTATGTCATCAGTCTTTTGTTTTTGTTTAGCGCTCTGACTGTCATGGAAAAATTTGAAAGGGAAGTCCCAGTGATATCTTTGATTTGGTTGTGCACTTATGATAATACCCACAGTAGTTCAACTTTTTATTATGTTAGAACGGTGGTATTTTTCGGAGTCATTGAGCTTGTGGAATCATAGTATTTTCACCTGTGCAATTCCACTGGTCCTGCCTCCCTGAGTCTGAGCCTTGATACAATTGTAGTTGCTGCGATAACTTGGAAGTGCTAGATTCATGTAGTAGATGCTGCCTTACCTTTTTCACTTAAATTGAGGATAACACATGCATAGAATCGATGTCCCACTGGACTTTGCAGAACTATTTGAAAGAACCTTCGTATTGGGGTTGCACTTTCTTGTAAATTCCATTGTCACATTTTCCTACTGTTCTGGAGCGAAAATCCTAAACTGAAATGGTTCGGTTCTACAATCGTACCCCCCTCCCCCCAAAAAGAAAAAGAAAGTACAAGAATAAAAGAGAGGAAGTTGTCTGTTAACTTCAGTTTGATTGTATTGGTGGATAAAGAGCTTGATTCCTTTTACAGAAGTAATGACCCTTCTGTTATGAATATCGCTTGTAGCTAAAGCACATCCTGGGAATAATGGGCCAGTGGAGCAAAAGGAATCTCCTCTTGTGGTCTGCTTTGGGGAAATGCTTATCGATTTTGTCCCAACCACAAATGGCCTGTCCTTAGCTGAGGCACCTGCCTTTAAAAAGGCTCCTGGTGGTGCACCAGCCAATGTAGCTGTTGGCATAGCTCGTCTTGGAGGGTCATCTGCATTTATGGGCAAGGTAAAAAGAGTGTCATTGCTTTTTCCTATTTCAAAGACGCTTAATGGTGGATATTGTTGTTGGCGTATGAAAGTGAGTATTGTCTCACATTGATAAAAACTCAAAGAATATGATAGTGGGTGTTGTCCCACATTGAGAAAATTAAAGGGCTTGAGCATGTATATAAGTTTGTGAGTTACTCCACCCATTGCCAATTGGTTTTGGGATGGCATTTGAGCTTGTATGCATGAGTCGTTTGGTGAAAGCCTAATTGATATAAAAAAATTTAACATTGTATCAGAGCGGGTTGCTCGATCTTGATTTGTCGGTGTCCCCGTTTGATTAAAATTGTGTGCATGTGTTGGGCCTTGTTAGTAGCCCACACGTGAGGGGGCGTGTTGGCGTATGAAAGTGGGTATTGTTCCACATTGATAAAAACTCAAAGAATATGATAGTGGGTGTTGTCCCACATTGAGAAAATTAAAGGGCTTGAGCATGTATATAAGCTTGTGAGTTACTCCACCTATTGCCAATTGGTTTTGGGATGGATCCTCATTTGAGGTTGTATGCATGAGTCGTTTGTTGAAAGCCTAATTGATATGAAAAAATTTAACATTGTATTAGAGCGGGTTGCTCGATCTTGATTTGTTGGTGTCCCCGTTTGATTAAAATTGTGTACACGTGTTGGGCCTTGTTAGTAGCCCACACGTGAGGGGGCGTGTTGGCATATGAAAGTGGGTATTGTCCCATATTGATAAAAACTCAAAGAATATGATAGTGGGTGTTGTTCCACATTGAGAAAATTAAAGGGCTTGAGCATGTATATAAGCTTGTGAGTTACTCCATCCATTGTCAATTGGTTTTGGGATGGAACCTCATTTGATATTGTATGCATGACTCGTTTGTTGAAAGCCTAAATGCCTAATCGATATAAAAAATTTAACAATTGTTGTCTCAAGTAAATACCAAAGCAGCCCAAAGTGTGAATTGCCACCTAGGAATTGCGTGTTGCAACCTTCCCCCCCCCCCCCGCTTTCTTTTTGGGCTCACCTATAGCCTCCTTTTTTGTGTTTATTTTTTTCATGGTCATGAACATCTATATCTGTAGGCTGTAGCTGGCATTGAATCTGTTTACCTGGTCCTTGCATGAACGTGAACCCTCTTGGTTTTCCATTTCATATTTTGTTTTTGACTTGACTCTCCTTTGTTCGGTAATGTCTTTCTATCAGTTAGCTTTTGTTCTTGTTTACGTTAGCTGTTTGAAATCTTCTGGTAGTGCACTTTAAAAAGTGTTTCATGGGTCTCTCAAAAATAACCCTGTTGCTTATTTGAGGTTGATGTGTGTGCATCTAGACTTCTCGGGAACTCACTTTGGTGAGATATACGTTAGTTCTGTTGCTGGCCTTTCATAAGCATATTCTTAGTCATCATTGTGCACAAATTAGAACTTCTGAAGTTGTATTTGAAATTGAAACATTATTGTGAATATCTATACCCTATTATGAGTATTGTCTATGGATGATGCACATGCATTATACTGTCTGAAAGATTACGGCCTGAAATGAGGCATACTAATAATCTTTGCATTATCTGGTTTACGGACATAGTGATGTGCAGGTCTTCTTAGCTGATGTTGCCATTCAATTGTGGCCTTTTCTTTCTCACTTGCAAAAGTGCCAATTGCTGCCATCTGTGAGAACTTTCTGTTTTTTTGGCTTGCTGCTTTAACATTCTTCTATCTGCACACTCAGGTCGGGGAAGATGAATTTGGCTACATGCTTGCTAATATTCTGAAGGACAATAACGTGAACAATGAAGCAATGCGCTTTGATTCCGGTGCTCGGACTGCTTTAGCATTTGTGACATTGAGGAAAGACGGGGAACGTGAATTCATGTTTTATCGGAATCCTAGTGCTGACATGCTCCTTCAGGAATCTGAGCTTGATTTTGATCTCATCAAGAAGGTATTTGAAGTGTGTCTGTTTCCAGCACGTCTAGGGAACCAATCAAGTAGAGAAGAACACCCAAATATTTTCTTCTGCTGCAAATGAACTATTACTAGATAACCAAATCTAAATTGGAAATACAGAACCCTACTTTTTTAGATTCAGGCAGACAGAAGACTGCATGTTTTTGCTCATGGCCATGACTAGATTTCCCATGGAAAGTTGAAGCTAAACTTTGACTATAATATTTTTGGGTAATCTTGGGAATCTCCTTAATGGATCAGGGATAGATGGGAACCATGAACTAAACAAATGTTTGAAAACAACCCCCCCCCCCAAAAAAAAGGAGAAAATCTAGTTTCTCAAAAACTTAAAGTAAACATGCATCTGTTGATCCCATCAAATCTTTTCCCAGGCAAAGATCCTTCATTTTGGGTCAATAAGCTTAATCACTGAACCATGCAAGTCAGCTCACATTGCTGCTGCTAAAGCTGCCAAGGATGCTGGTGTGCTTCTCTCCTATGACCCCAACTTGAGGCTTCCATTATGGCCATCAGCTGAAAGTGCCCGAGAAGGGATCCTCAGTATTTGGGATACAGCTGACATAATCAAGGTAGGAGGCTAAGCGTGGACTCGGCCTATATGCTTCTTTATTTTCATCCTAGATGCAAAGATCAGGAAAGCTGGCTTTAACAATTCATTGGTACATTGGTAGGTAAGTGAAGAAGAAATTTCTTTCTTGACACAAGGAGAAGATCCGTATGATGATACTGTTGTGCGTAAACTCTACCATCCAAACCTCAAATTGCTGCTGGTGACTGAAGGTGCAGATGGCTGTAGGTACTATACCAAGGTAAGACCGCATGACCCCTAGATATACAAATTTACAGGACCACCCCCCCCCCCCCAAAAAAAAAAA